>DWCF01001219.1:0-32708 GCA_018230265.1 Delias oraia
GATGCTTCAACTGCGGATATATTTTTCTAGAACTTTTTCAATGAGGATCAAAAGATGGTATGAAAGATAATAATGGGCCGGCGGCCAGCGCGGGGGTCTCCGCTTCCCCGTTCACCGGAGGCATCTCCCGCCGCTCGGTTGCCACCAGCTTGATGTCATGCTTGGTCAGATGGCGGAGGGGCACCGAGATCTGAAATTTCATTAATATTGTTAAAAATAGAAAAAAGAGGAAAGCTTACAAAATGTTCCAAATAAGAATTGAAAATTACATTTTGCTTTTGTATGCTGTGTGTTCTTGCGATAAGTACTAATAGAAAAATAAAAGTTGTTTTGTGCTCTAGACTTGTTCAAGCTACCGTAGTTGGAGTATTAATAGAATAGAATAAATGATATTATTCTCGAGTGTTACATACCATAATTTTAAGTTGGAGTGCAAAGTTTTACATGAGAAATTTGCAAACCTTAATTCAAAGTAACAGGTATTCGTTTCCATTGCACACACAACTACATTTGCCTGATAGCTCTCAAGTCTCAAGTTACTCAAGTGTATCCCACCTGCGTGATGTCCCCGGGGCGCAGTGGCTTCAATGGCGAGGCGTCTCTCGACTCAGCAGGCCGTGGGATCATCCTGAGAACCGGGTACTGCGGCGCTGTACATTCCCTTAGGGGCGAACTCTGCTGCCCCACGGATATCGGCTCCCACGTCTCATCCCGACTCGGGGATCGGCCGGTGGAATCCCTCTCGAAGACATGGTGGATTTCTCGACAGGGCGACAGGATTTTCAAATCGCTGAGAGAGCCCAACGGCTCGCGGTTCGATCTCGAGTTCCGCCTGTACTCTTCCCGATTGAATTTATTATCCTCTAAGGATTCGTTCCGCGCGAGGGGAGCTCTGTCGCTTGTGAACATCTCCCGTTTCTCCCGCGGATCTTTGATGAGGGGGTGAGGGGGCAGGTGCTCCCGTGGAGGAGGGACGGGCAAGCGCGCCGAGGGCCGCGGCGGGGGCTCCGGAGGCACTTCTGATGCTTTCCAGCGATCTGCTATGTGCGGTTTCGGATATCTGCATTGTTTCCATTACTTTTTCATATGTGTTATTAACTTAGCGCCCGGGCACGTAAATTAATAATTAATAGATTACCAAATTGTTTAATAATCACTTATTCTCATATAAAAACAGTATATTTCTTAAATTTGTATAGCTGGCTGGTAAAGCGACGTGTGAATTTAACAGACGTCGTGACGAATATGGCATTTTGGTTAAGTGTAACTGGATAAAATAATTAAAATACTGATATAAAATTTCTAAGTTTAGAGCAACACAAGTTTTATTTTGATTAAAATTACAATCCCTAAGAAGATTAGACTAAACTTACTATCTTATAAAACGATACTTATAGACTAACACATTTAAATTAACAATCTCTTCTTATAATATTCACGTATTCATTTCAACAAAATGCCGTCAACGTCATGACGGTTGTTAAATTCACACGATGCTTTACAAGCCAACTGTA
Source organism: Delias oraia (assembly GCA_018230265.1). Classification (NCBI taxonomy): domain Eukaryota; kingdom Metazoa; phylum Arthropoda; class Insecta; order Lepidoptera; family Pieridae; genus Delias; species Delias oraia. The sequence continues at coordinate 1,515 of DWCF01001219.1, forward strand.
CAAATTCATGAAATATACTTTCTTTACATATATATCTTATAAAGCAATTAATATATTTTAAAAATACTCGGCCAATATGATTATAAACCAATTTTAATAATCCCACGTCTAAAAATAATAATTTCTAAATAGTGGGATCTCGATACCTCGAATGTCTAGTGTTAAAGATTGGAGTTAATGAGTTTAAATAATTAATAATAATTTAAAGTTGATGAATAAAACGTGATTTATTTGCTTGTAAGAATATTTTTCGATCTAGAGTGACCTAGAGCAATTCGAGTTGTCGAGTTTCGACAGTACTTTTAGGAACACTAATAAAACATTTTTGGTTACTCACTTGACAAGTCGTTCGCTGGCTTCGGGTGTTTTACCATCTCCCCTCGTTTTGCTTTCGCTATCCGTCAGCACCGTGTTCAGCGTCTCCAGAACCGGCAAGGGCGTGTCATCGATGGAGATGTCATCTATCAATTTTATGTCTAGCATATCTTCGGATAGGTCGTAGGGTTTATCCGCCCCGTCTTGATCCTCTGCATCTTTCGTCTGGTGTTTGGCTCGTGGGTCGTTCGAAGATTCCCCCATGCCCGATTTGTGCAATGTGGGGGTCGTGGGCGACTCGGGGATTGGGTTGTCGGCGAGCGGGGCAAGGGCGGCGGGTAGCTCGAGCTCGTAGGCCGGGGTGGAGTGACTCTTGTCAAGTTTGCCCCTCGCGGTGGGAGTGGGCGAGGCGGGAGCGATGGGGAGCCGCGGGCCACGAGGCACCCCCAAGCACGTGCGAGGCCGGGGAGACAGCTGCAACCCCGTGCTGCACGATACCGCCTGGAACGTGAATGGGATACATCTATACATATTATAATAAATCTGGACAGAGGTGGTCAATTCACTATACATGAAATTATATTTCCAAAATAAGGGTGATGAGTGACCGATACTGATGACAAAAATGCAATCAACAACCTTTTTGTCTGTCTGTCTGTATATTCGTTACGGAAACAAAACAACCACTACTCGACCGATTTTAACGAAACTTGGTACATTTATTTTCCATACTCCAGGGCAGGGTATAGTATTCTTTTCGTGACGCTACAATCAATGGGAGCAGAGCAGTGTAGGGAAATTCATAATTGGTGCCGGTACGAAACCTACTGGACTACTCTTGCCGGCTCCACTAGTTTTAGTTAATTTCTAATGTAACCCACTTCAGCGTTATGCTGTATCAAATCTTACACAACTGTCAAACGTACTGATATTAACCCCTTATTACAAAAGAAATGCTAACCATTAATCTTAATCGGAAGAGGATTGGATGAGGAAGGCCATAACAGGGGCATTTGGACTATCCTGGCTTGGAAGAGAGCCATACCCTGACAGTTAACACCTAGAGGCATAAAATTGTTTACATTGTGAATAGTAATAAAAAATTGGTGCCGGAAATGAAGGGGCTCATTTTAATATATTTGTATATGAATTCAAAAACTAGATCAGTTTTTATCTAATCGTAGCGACACAAGATTGCAAGATCTTTTTGAAATTAGTTGTCACACACAACTTTTGGTTGTTTAATCTTACACTTCTTTTTGGTGTATTTAACAAAGCCGCCGAATACTAGACAAATAGGTACCTTATCCCGCCTGTAGAGAGTGGAATCTTCTGGCTCAGGCCCTTCGCCGTTCTGCCATCTCTGCTGTTGGAGCTCTTGCCAGAACTGAAAGGCATTGCTTTTCATCAAGCTGTGCCCCATGCTCTTCACTTGCCATTTCTGCGGTCTCTTTAGTTGACCTTATGTGAAATTTAGCTGACGAGCTAACACAGGCAAACGTCACTTTTGCAAATATTTTTTTTTAATGTTACTTTTAAAATTAAGAGATAGATATAAACATGGAGTTATATTTTTCAATGTTGAATCAACAAAATGAATTGGTCCATTAGCATTTACAGTTATGGAATGTGGACGTTAAACGATATTCGGATCTAACAGACATGCACACAAACATTTTATAAAAATCCCTCGAGTTCGGCAATACCGCGGCATAATCATTTTGTATATATATATATATATATATATATCGGCGCAATAACACTCCATGAGCTTCAAATGATCACGCCAGGTGTGTCGACCGCCATAATCCAGTCTGGACAGGCACAAACTTATCCAGGGTTGCAAATCGGCGCAACAACACATCTTATTATTACATCAAGAACAAACAGACTTGCATTAAACAAGTGACTCGCCGCAATATTTAAAACGTCGCGAGTCACATCCACTCGACGGCTTTTGGAGAGTGAACGACTAATTCATTGAAATTGAATGAAATATTTTTATTCACATAAATACAAAATGCAGCTCTTTGAACGTCAAAATCAGTCTTCCGCCGGTTCGACGCTGAGTCCTCTGTGAAGAACCGCCGAAATCTATTCAGTGGATGTAATTTGTTTTACTTTCGTGAAATTCTTAAAATATAAAAAAAACACACCTTATTCCCGTGGCGTGACATCTTTTACAAAATCATTAACACTATGCTTTATCACACAAAAATGTCCCGTAACAGTTTTTTTTTTAATTTATTTACAGATACATTTTGAATGTTTTCTGAGATCCTATAGCAAAGTGGCATCGCGTTACCTCTAAAAGAACTACTTTACTGAGTCTGATCACTGGTAAAACCAGTATTTGCTTATTTCGTGTTTCGATTATGAATGTCGCTTTTCTTGACAAATTCATTAAATTCAATTTTGTTATTTGAAAACCGAGTGTAAACTATTTTCAATGTCAGTAAACATTGATTTAAATTTACTATTTGAAATCATCTCATCTAAATAGATCGCACTATGAAAACATTGGTGACGTCAGTCATGCGGACGACACCGCTTTTAAAAACAACTCTGGACCAGCGGAGACGTTTTATACACCTAATTTAATATAGCCTCTCCCGTGTCGAACTATATTGTAGATGGATCGGAAAGACAAAGAGCGAAGTGAAATGTGAGACCTAATTTAATTTTAAACCAGATTTTTAGGTTTAAATGTCCAACTGAATAACCGTTAAAATGTCATATACATCAATAATGTAAATAAATAAAAACCTGCTCAATGCTGAGATGCGGTCGCTTGGAGACGGGGCTGCCACAGCTGATGGTGTGTCGGCGCTGGACCACGGATTGGGGCTTTGGAGGGTACATACTGGAACCGTATCGTTCATATTTTGTGTAAAAATAGTAATTTATTTGCATTTTATTAGAGCATTTTCGAGGAATTTTGAGTCACGCACCATCATTCTGTGGTATCTTTCGGCAAAGGTAATTTCTAAACAAATACGACTTAGGAGCCTTCAAAAAAGGGCGTACCTATCCCTTAAGGGGCGGCAACGCACCCGCTGTCCTGTAAGGACCAGGGGTGTCCATGGGAGGAGGACCGTTTATGTTACCGCCTTCTGCTAGTTATACAGTTTCCAAAAATAAGTGACACATTACACCACCCCACACGCAAAACAGGTGCACATACATGGAGTTGCAAAAAAGTAGCCCGTTTCTCCAATTGTAATACCAAGGGCGAATCGCTACGTATAAACTAAAACCTTCGGTAAACAAAATGTGACCGTCAGCTGAAGCTTTACCGTGCTCTGTCAAGATGCAGCTGCGTAGGCGAGGCCGGGGGAGAGATGGCCTCACTCTCGTCTGAGGAGCACGGCGGCGAGTGGGGCGGCGGCGTCTCCCTTCTGTTCCCTAATGCCCCTCCGCTCCCCTCATTTTTCAGCTGCTCCACGGGAGGGCGGGGCAAAGTTGTTGGAGGAGGTGCTGCCATTGGAAAATCTAGCTCGTATCTGAAATTGCATTATTTACTATTTGAAAAAAGGTAGGGTGACAATTATATATTAACAGCCGCTACTTACCCTTTAAGACGACAAATAACAGAAAAATGTAACGTGTGGACCTTGGGGACTTCCGCGGTAAAACTATTGCATATCATTTGTATCAATTTATCATCATAATCGTCATCATTTCAGTCGCAAGACGTGCACTGCTGGACATAGGCCTCCCCCTTGGACCTCCATGAATATCTGTCGGAGGTCTGTCGTAAGATCGTCTGTCAACTTATACAATTATAATATTTTTTTTATTAAGCTTAACTATATACTTTCTTTCGGAGCAGCTGGAGTCGATTCGTGCGAGTTTCATACAGTCCATATATATAACGTATAGTACCATATATATAACGGCGCGGGGGCCTCAGAAGTGTTTTGGATGGATATAACGTCAGCACAGCTAACATTCTCACGGATTACATAACAGACTCATGGATTGCTAGCGAGCGACCGCAGGTACGCAAACTCATCGTTATTACTGGTTCTATAGCGAGTCAAAGCGCGAACGCGGGTGCGCGTGATTCATATTTATTACTGGTCGCGCCGATAAGTATAATCTTAGTAAGTACGCCTAACTAGTTACACGCGAATTTGTTAGAATTAAATCTACATACCATTCGGACATATCTTAGGTTTATTAAACGGAATAGTTTATCGTGTTTACGGTGCATTACAGATTGCAACAACTAACATAAAAATGCCGTACGATTGGAGCAACGACGCAATAATTCAGTTTATTAATTAACATGTATCGCTAAATAACACAGTGCGGTCGCTGCAACGATTTCAATGTCTGCCATTGCCGGCACTCAAAAGCGAAGTGAGAGGAAGGGAGTGTGGAAACACACATATCAATTGATTTTTTTAATAGTATAGCCGATATCGGAGCAGGTGGGTCTTCTATATGATAAGAGAACACCGCCGCCTATGGAAAACCACGCCACAGTACGCGCATTGCTTGTGCTACCGGTTTTTTACGCCGCTTAAGGCTTTACGGTATTTTTAAAGGCCTCCGATATCCTAACTCACTCTGAAAAACACAGTACAAGAACCGTTTCATGCCGAGATTCTGTGAGATGTCCGTTGATCTTGCCGCTGCAGCATGTAGGGAATTATTGCCGGAAGCGCGAGGAGTAGCGATGGTGGCTGAATATTATAGCTTGTCAGAAGGAGATACCTATGCAGCAGATGGTGGTCCCGCAGCGGGGGCAGTCTGAGTCGGTGCGGCGCGCGGGGACGGTGGGGCGCGCGCGCATGCAGCGGCGGCGTGGGCAGTGCGCGTGCGCCCCTTCGGCGCAGCCGCAGCACAAGCTCACCTGCGGGCCGCGCCGCCGCTGCCGCGCACGCGCCCTCCACCGCCTCCCCGCCCCATCCCACCACGCAAGCGTCGCCCACCTGGAAGCATTTCACACAACTAATCTTAAAATGGGCCTCATTGAGGAGTTCAGTCACTCAGCGAGCTATGGAGAAGGAAACTGTGCAAAGCTATATTAGAATCGGTTCGGTAGTTTAGTCGTTCATTGTGTACAACAACCAATGCGACGTGTATTTTCTAAACATAAAGATTTGTATATTGCTCAGACTATGCAAGGGACAGTAGCGGGCCGAGTGGGTATCATCACTACAGCTAACACTATCCTACCCGTGGGTAAGATATGCTGACGAACCAATTAGATCGTCGGTGGCTCGCAGAATACCAGCATAAAAGAATATTTAAACTGTGTTTCAAAAAGAAGTATAACTACAATTAATTTATATGCGACCTCGCAGTGTTTTTCTCTATTACAAGATATTCTCAAAAAGGGACGTCTTTATTCATAACAAAACACGTGAACGTAGATGGACCTTCCTGAAGTGTACGCTGCGTTTACGGCTATGTGATAATGCGCCCCGGCTTTGGAAACAGCCTTAAAACTCAAAGCCTCAGTCAAGTTTGAAAACACTCACGTATTATTCAGAAAAGTAACTAGTATCGCGATAAATCGAATGTCAAGGGAAATTCTAAGAATTTCGAGATACATAGGATTGATTTGCTTAAACCTTGACTTATTAAGGTACAGTTTATAAGAATATTTGTCGAGTTGTGGAGTTAAAATTACACAACAATTCGACATGGATTAAAGGTACATTTATTCATATAAATTTAAATACACTATAAAAAACCAAACGTATCGAGTCCGAGGCATCGTGGGGTGGGACACGATCACCAGGATATAATCACGACACCAAATTCCGAATTTTATTGCTATGATTTTGGAAAAGTTCAAGTAAGACGTCACAATAGTTTATTAACTACGACTTATGGTGTCTCGTTTTTTAAAGTTCGACTTACAGAGAATAATTATTCTTATCAACGTTTCGTAGGGAAATAACACTTTGTTTGACCGCGTTTTTAGAGGTTCAGCGGAAGAGAAAAGCATTCCCTCCCCCCCCCCTATAATGAGGAATTTGACTAAATGAGGTTCGAGTTAACGAGTTTCCAATGTACCTACTCTAGATTATAGAAAATTTAAGCGAAAAGCTGTAGGTACCTGCACAATTTCATCACCCTCGTGGACGTGTCCAGAGGCGTGCGCGGGCGATCCGAAGCGTATGTGCGCCAGCTGGTGGTGGCCACAGAAGGAGGGCAGGACTTGGAAGCCCAGAGGCCGGCCACCCTGGTGCAGCGTCACCGTGTCCACCCACGCCGGCTGCAGGATCAGCGGGTCCGACACGTCCTGCAATGGCATACACCCATCATTCGCGCAACATTATAACACTACAGAAACGTTGTAAAAACCTTCCAGTGTGAAGAAGATGTTATATAGAAGGATTCTTTAACAAACACATTATCCTCACATATCACATCTCTACTCTTTAACACAGCGTACACAACGACAACCCAAATCGCTCATCACCATTCCGCAAAATGTATTCCTCGTAACTATTCCACACTCTTAATTAAAAATGGAGCCTAGAACCCTCTCGAGCTACGTGCTCTGCTCTGATTGGTCATTACATTATAACACATATGATTACTTGAATCGTGATTGAAACTTTATTTACTCAAGGAAATATGTAACTAAAACAAACTAAATTCAATTTAAATATTTCAGAAATTTTTACAATTTTAATTAATTAAAGTAAAATGAATACACACTATAGCACACTAAGCAAAAATCATCTACTGGACAATAGCTACTTAAATGCTTCCAACTGTAATTATAAGAACAAATTTAGTTACAGTGATACGTTTTTATAAAGTTGAAGAAGCTGTATAAATTGGTATTAAATTAAGATTTATAAAAGTTATGCATTGTTGTAAAGTCAATGATTAACTACTTCAGCGGTTCCCTCCGACATATATATTATTTCACATACAACGCCTCTAAAGATCAGCTACGTATGCGATACTACCGTTTACGTATTACTACGACTACTGGGAGAGCCATAAATACTCTGCGCGAAACTGATCCTGTTTACATTCATAAAAAACAGTTTTGTTGATATATAAAAAACAAATGGATATATACAGAAAATATAACATCCAACCTGGATAATATAGTCGGCGACGGCAGCAGCGGCAGCGGCAGCAGCAGCGACGGCACGCGCAGGCTGCTCAGCGAAGCGATCTCTTTGAGCAGAAGTCGCAGCCTCCAATGACAATTTCAGTAATGCAGCTTTCCTCTCCGCCAGAGGGGCGCCCGAACAAAGAGGCCATCTGTAATTATTATGAAATTTTTTAACCAATTATAAGCGATTGTGTCTTCTTAATAATTCAAGATACAGTGAAGAAAATCAGCCAGGATAAAAAATTATTTTTTTTACAATAACTAGAGAACTTCTGTAACTAGAGAAATTAACATCCAAATAGCAAATATTAGTGTAGGTTTAGAATTCTTAGACCTATCTTCTAGAAGTTTCTTTTTCATTATTTTTTTAGTTGTAACATAGAAGCATATACAATTTTTAAGTATTCATATTTGAAGCCTAGTAAATAGTACAGCCACAATATTTTTATTTCTAAGTGGTTACTATCAAAATCATTAATTAATGAGATATTTCTGTTAAAAATTATCATCAAAAGTAACTTTAATATAGTTCATTAGTGAACACCACATCTATACAAATACTGACATACTTTTAGAAATACTTTGAGAGCAAAATGTGATGTACATTTGGGAATTTAATATGTTGTAAAGTAGTAGGTCTGCATGTAGTTGATGAGGTCTATATGTATGTGAGTGCAGAATCGCCTATGGGAAGCTTGAGTTAATACAAAAGAGAATACCGATCAAGCCAGCACACTAGAGGTTTGACAGCATGAACTGTTCTGGCAACATCAGCAAGTGAGTGGGTCTCGAGACGAGTATCAGCATGATGTCGCAGGGCACGAGCCAATGAGGCAGCCGCAGCAGACACACGCAAAGCTAGCTGCTGAACACATTCTCGTGATATCTCATAGTGCTGGAATTTAGAAATTGTAAGAAATTGAAAATCTTTTAAAAATACAGTTATAATTGAGCCATGCCATGTTTTTTTTTCTCCAAATATGTAACTAAAATGCATTACAATGAAAATTTCTTAATGATCATAATACCAGCTTAGAGCCTAGCCTATTGCTCATTGGCATTGAGTGAGAGTGTGAATAACAGGTCACCATATTTAAATTAATAATCTAATTTTAAACCTATTTCAAAGTGAGATGCATAAAAATATTAATGACTAAATCTATACATAAATTTATGTACTATAACAACAATTATTATATAATATACTTAATATAAAATAAAAATAATTACAAAATTTCTCAAATGCTCCACAGCTTCCAATAACAGCTCTTGGTGGCCAATAATATAAATTCCAAGATACTCTAAGTCGTCACATCTCAACGTCAACAGTTTCGTCCCATTTACGCCTTTCTTGATAAACTCCTGTGAATATTGAGAGACCATCGGCCCCAGACCTGAAAGTATCAAAAGTTCCTCGCTTTATCACAACTTTGGTGACTCACCAAACATACACTGATGTTGCACATACCCGACATCCATTCCGACACTTGGTCTGGAGACCATTCACCTATATTAAGCGGATTCATAACACTGTCACGTATTGATAATATTTATAATGCTTTTTATACACATAGCGTAAAGCTATTATGGATATTTTATATTTATTTTTCAAATAAAAGATCGTGCGTCTGCGTGAAAAATTCTGTTTTTGACAGCTCCAGTTGTCACTGTCATATGTGTATGTCTAATAAATCAGAACCATAATTATTTGATTGGATATAACTAAATTATTATTGCAATTTATTATTACAAATTGATATTATATTTGGTTGGTTATTAGCTAATACATATACAAAGCCAGTTTAAAAATTAGTTTAATAATATGTACCAATAATTTCGGTAATGTTCCATACCTGTAGCTAGCCAATACAAGATGGCGGTATACTACGTATCATTAATAATAATTAATTCTTGTAAGCCGAAAAACCTGATTTCGTTGTTTTTATTCAATCACGAATGTTATTCTTGTAACTGATTAAAGAACAAAATAGCGGCCTGAATTTAATAAATGATTAGTAATTATTATTTAAACAAAAAGTATGCCGCATCTGCTTCTTAGATCTCGAAATTTAGCAAAGAATAATAGTTTGCGGCCGGTAGTGACAATATTTATTTAAAAATAGCAGTGGACGTATTTGTTTATACTTTATTCGTACCGCTTCTGTTCTGTTCATATATTGTGATATTATGAGACAGACTAACTTCTTACAATTATTGCGTTATCAATGCGTAGGTATATAAAATGGAAGAAGAGCCTTTATATGTTTTAGAGTTTCAGAAACAGTCGAAAGAATAAAAATCATTTTGAATTGTTGGATTGCTTTTCAGGAGCGGTTGAAAACGCTCAACTTGCTTCTTCTTATGAGGTTCACTCTTGATAGAGTAGTCGCTACAAACAAGCAGAGTTGGTTATCAATTCGAAGTGTTTTTTTTGCTTTATTCCACCTCTGTGCCTTTATCTGCTTTGTACCTTCATCTAAGCAGCGCTTTTTCTTAAGCCTCTGGTTTCATGAGACGTAACTTATATTGAGAAAATGTCCACACCGATAAATACCCAACCATTGGTGACAGCAATATTTTAATTTAAAAACCTAAAATTTACCTTAAGTAGTATTAATATATGTATACCTTATACATAGAATATGTTTTCAATTTTGTTTATTTAAGTTCTACAATTTGTGACGGTTTCCTCTTAGAAATAACGAAGGTTCTTTCATTAATGAAGAACAAACATAACTACATCAGTTATGAAATATGTGGCTATAAAATGTTGATCTGATAGAACGAGTACCTATAGGTATATGTGGGTGCATAGAATTTTCATTTCATTTTCATTATAATAATTATTGTAATAAAGTTCCTAACGAGCGAAGCTCCATTATCATTTATTTATTGTTATTGCAAACATTTAGTATGTTAAAACAAAATAATTACTTAAAGGCTTATATCAAACATGTCTTTAAAGTTTTCCAATCTTTATTTATTATTCAAAATGAGAAACTCTGGGACACTAATCAATGGTCACCTGAACGCCGTTAAAGTGGCCTAGTGGCTTAGCAAGCTACCGTGATGTTAGGAATGCCGGGTTCGTTGTCCGATTCAAATACAATTTATAAATTGTATAGTTTTTGGAAAGGCTTGGCCGTACGGATATGTTAACACTGTCTTCTCTGTGGGAGCGCCACTCTCAAGCCTTTTTTGACGCACTGAAAAACACATCGTCGCAGTTCGCTAACTGAATTAAAATTCCGGAGCCTCACAAAATTTAGCTGACAAAACCGGCAATACATCCAAAGCGTGGATTGCGGACGATAGTTCATGGCGGTTTCACCATCATTGTCCACCCGCCATATTCACCACTAGGTATATAGTATGAAAAAAAGAAGAGAAATATCACTGGTAGAGTTGCGACTAACGCAAGGGCGTCTCCTGCGAGACATGAACCTGGACTTGGGCCGTCGCGGTGTCATGGGCTGCCTGAGCAGACTGCTCAGCTCCTTCGGAAGCTTACCGGGGTGAGTCTGGTGACGTAGCTAGGTCCTCGCCTCCATGTCCGGCGGAGGCGACTGTTAGCGCGGTCCCTACACAGAACTCTATCATCTTAGTTTATGAAATCTCCTGCGCTGCTTGTGTTTCTTTTATACCTATCGGCTGTGTGCCACCCACACGCATCAAACCAAGCATGACAGAAGTTAGAAGGCCACGCACCGTGGCTCGGGCCGGGTCGTTTTCTGCTAAGACGGCCGTACCTGACTGCTGGCTGTCATTCTTGGTCCTCAATGTATTGGCCATCTGAGCAGTGCCTTAAGCAGGGCGGTGCCAGTAGTTCCCAAGCACAGGGCGCATACCCTGGAGGGGCACAAAAATTACCAGACTGGTACGTAGTTTTATCTCATGCATGTTATAACGCCAGTAGGTACATTTTGTTTTATTGCAAACATGCTTTATATCTTCATCGCATCCTTTTTGACTAAACAATTTTTACCTTAAAGAGATACGCTTGTCTACTAAGTAGCTACCTACTCACTATTTATATAGTTTTGTAATCAATAAATAGACAGATTTGTTTGTTTGCAAATTTGTTCATTTTATTTTCAGAGCCTGGTTTGAGCATTTGTCAGGGGCGCAGTTTTGAAAGCTCGCACCAGGTGCATAAAAGGCTTTTTACGGCACTGCTTCGGAGTGATGGTTAAGTATCTGAAATGTTAGAAAATCACACGCAGCTTAACTTATAACTTTACATGAAAGGAAAATTATAGTCGTGTCAATGGTCACGGCTAGGTACCTACCTAGCCGTGACCATTGAGTACCTACTCATTGCATCGACTAGGATAGGGTTCCGAGCCCCCGTCGATGCAGTGACAACTAAGCATTTTCGGGCAACTATCACTATAATCGATTTGGGTAGTAGTAGGAAATGAGAGAAACGGTAAGCTATAGTTATGAAGCAATGCAAATGATATGACTATGCAAAACCACGGCTACCACTATCGGGGCTAGCAATAAAATGTAGGGACACAATAAGCCATAATTTCGGGGCCATACGTAGAGTTGCCATGATTTCGGGGAAAAAGCAACAGTCACAATGTCTGTCAAGTTCACCTTAAATACCAGGCAGCCTATATAAATTAAAGAAAAATATCTTCTTTACATGTTCAGTAGATACGTACCAATATAGGCTTCGTCTTCCTTCTCAGGAATTACCAATACAGCGATTGGTTCAGTTTTAATAGATTAGAGATTTAATATTTTATGAAATTACCTACAACGGGTTGTCTCGCTATCGAGTACCAAGTGATTTCCAGTCACCGACATTGACAAGTAAGAGCAAGTCCTGAGCCGGTTCCAGCGACGAGGCACCAACAAGGCCTGGGCGTCGCCTGATGCCTCATTTCGGGATCAAAGATCATTTGAGCCCAAACACGACTGGACAAAAGCCGAGCGGCCGGTTTGTGTGATGGGCCGAGGCGATTAAGAATGGCGCGCCCACCGCAATATTTCAGTGCAGCATGAAGCGGTGGCTGTTTCCGGAAGCTTTGTATAGCGTGGAGTCGTTTTGTATTGCAACTGTCTGCGAGGCGCTTGTCTTTAGCTGTCAACGGTGGCTCAACTGGCAACCGGTGTTATAGTATTAGGTGAATACGGCTGTTATTCCAACACCGGGTATATTATACATTCAGAAAATATTGCATTTGGCGTATACCTAGAAATAAAATTTAAGTTTTGAAACTCACTTCTCTAGACTTACAAGTGACTGGTAGGTGCCTATAATTGTCGCCGTGTCTCTAAGGCTTAAGCTGTCGTTTTTAAGTTACCTATTTATTTCAAAATTGTTGAGAGTTTTGTAGGTACCTAGTAGGTATCTATACAGACAGTGCCGTCTTTAACCTATAGAAGGCCCTGGAAGTATTTAGATAATGGAGCCTCTATGACTTTGACAGAATACCATTTTGTTATACTAGACAAATAAAGTAGGTATCAAGATCAATCTGATGGGCACGCCCTATCGACTGCAGGGCCCTGGCAAGTGCCTAAAGTGCCACCTAGGAAACAAGCCGCTGTATTCTTATATTATATATTCTGTATCTATATTAAAAGTTAGATTGTAATGAAAGTAGTTAAAGAGGGTTGGCTTATTAATAAGGACAGTCGCATTTTTTTATCAATTCCTTTCGATGGGTACTCCTAAATGCAGTTTTAAGTTATGCAAGCGTTGTTGAGAAGTATTTTTTACATTCAGATCAACTCTACAACTCAAATTTAAATGGATTTCATAAGTTTAAGGGTCTGTTAATCTGTTTATCAAGGTGTTACAAGGAAATGATAGCCACTAAGGTAAAATTAATAGAAAAGCTAATATAAAAGAAAGTAGCAACGAAAAAACGCAAAGACGGCATGTTAAGACGCAAACAGGTCTTATAGGGCCAAGGGAAATGTCACTAAACATTAATTATTTCTTAGTATTTTCTTCGTCCACTTATCACTTTAATATCGATAGATATTAATTCTAAAGATTATTTGGTAAATATGCATAATATTATAATTTTAAACATAGACCTGTAACTATAAAATTGGCGAAAATTGTATAACTATCAAAATATAAAAAAAGCTTTGGACCTTTGAAGCTTTGAATATCTCACGTCTGTCCCTTTTAATTTGGCATTCCGCTGTAAGCTAGAATGGAGGAACAACCCGCCAATCCGCTGATGTGTCAAAAAAGCGGCAGCAAAGATTAAAAATTGATCACAATCATCTTCCTCCGAGGATGCATTTAGTAGACACAAATGTCCAATTATTATCTGTCATCAAACTCGGCCCGATAGCGCGGCAAAAAGCAGTGATATTATCGCCAGGGGTGTCGGCGCGGGCGCAGAGGCGCCGGTGGGCGGGGCGTTGCGATGGTCGGGGCCGTGCACTGCGCGCGATCGGGCGGCGGCGTCTGTAACGCGCGGCACGCCGCTCCGAACGCATTCCTCGCGTGGCACGCTCCGTGCTCAGCGATCCGATACCGCGAAGTGACCCCTGACCAGTGACCTAGTGAAGTGATTGTGACAGTGTAGTGACCTGTGCCTTGTGATTTCATTGACGCCAGAGGTAATTTCGCCTTTCTCACGCTCCTTCTTTGTTCAGCAGCGTCTTATGATCCCTAAAAAAATTCTCTGTGTATGTCAGAACTAGTATAACAAAAGTTTTGTTTTAAGTCATTGTAATTTTCTACCTATAATTGATTTAGTTTCTATTTTTATTTATAAACAACACAGCCTTCGCGTAAATAGGTTAAATGATAGGCCTATCGGCCTAAACAGACTTGGTTCTAGGAGAGGCATACCTAAGCGTATCTAAGCAAATAGTTTTATGAGTTAAGCTCTTGTACTTACTCTCAGAAATTTAGTTTTCTCTGTAAATATTATTATATTGTGTTTTTATAATAGCATAATTAATTAACCTGTAATTTAAAGGGAATATTGACCACAGATTACAACAGTCAAAAATTATAGGAATAGATAAATTACAAGATTTTAGAATAGATATAGCTACTCGCTAAAGAGATGACTTCTATTTGCAATAGAGTGATGTCGGTAAATTAGAGAAAAGATGAAAGTGAAACAAATGGTGAAACACTGATGCAATCACAATGAGTAAAATCCTGGCGAAAATATTAATCCAGCGGGTTGGGATCTTTATCGGAGTCCGGTATGAGTATCCCCAAGCCATTGGTTTTAAGCGGAGCTGGAGATAAAGAGGTCTCTGCAAATCCACTGATTTCTTGCTTCTTTAATCTGATTGGATCAAGTAACATGTATATAATAGACAAATGTCTGTCTGGCTGGTTATCTTGCTTAGTTTATAAAGCTGTATCATGATGCTTTTCCCGTGGGAAAGCCATAAATCACAATACACACGCAACATTGGTAGCCGTCTGAACTGATAACACGAGCACGCAAAGTACCAGTGTAAAATAGCCCAAAAGAGTAAAGCTCCAGCAACACAATCAATATCTCTAAGACTGGGAGATTCGCCAGCCGCGTTGTCCCCTATTTAATAAATAAAAACAAAGGTCTGTTCATCCAGAAGGGAATTTATTATTTACCATACTGTGCCTTCCCTAATAAATCGGGAATGCTGATCGTATCTTACATATAGGCCTTAAATAACATGCCTGCATGGATACCGGAATAACAGGTACCTACCCATGTACTTATTTCAGGGAACATTACCTACTGTAGTTTCTGCTTCACCGACAACCCGGTCGTTAGACTAATCGGTTAACCACTTCAACTGCTGCATAAACTATTGCTAATCAGCCATTGATTTGACTCTTTTAATATATTACGGGCAACGGGAAAAGCCTATCTCTATGTACCTAAGAGACCACGGCCGCTCATGGACAACCGCGCCACAAGCCGCGCTTAGGTAACGTTGCCGGCTTTTTACCCGAAACATAGCGAATAACAGCACTTGTACCGTAGCTACTGTGTTGTTCAGCGAAACAGTACAAGTGCTATTTCACGCTGAGTAGGTGTTCTGTGAGCCCTTATAGCACTTTAGACAAGCCGGCGTAATCAATATGCGCGTTAGCATATGCTTCAGCATGGCTTTTTCTTTGACCGGAGATTAAACGCGATAACCCTCGCTTCGTTGTAGGCTTATGAGAGCATTTAGCTACGAACACCTCTAAATCTCATTGTCTCTATTTTGATAAAAACCCTTTGTTCATATTTTCTTTACGTGTGAGATAAAGTTAAGGTACATGACATTACGCCCATACGAGTGGCGAGTGGCGAGTGGCGACCGCGTACCGGAAATGCAGAGTGGGACGTCCCGCCACTCGATGGAAAGACGATCTCAAGAAAGTCGCGGCTAACCGCTGGATCCAGATCGCTCAAGATCGTAATAGGTGAGCTTCTTTGGGGAGGCGTATGTCTAGCAGTAGACTTGATAGGCTGATGATGATGCCATACAGGTCTCGAGCCTAGTAGGTACAGACTCCAGCTCTCTCAGCGGTCTCGACATGTTTTCGAGGAATTTGCTAGTATCTTTGTTAGTCATTGGTAATTTAATTAAAATATTTGATATTCCTAATTCTTTAGAGAAAGAGCACACTTGAAAGACCGCCACCTATCTTTAGACAAGGACTATCCAATTTGGTAGCTACTACTTATATGTGGATATGCTGTTTGTTTTTCATAAAGAATACAGCCGCGTATGAGGTAGTCACCTAGCTATTCAGCATTGAATAGTATCATTCAAACTCTTCTCAATTATTCTGAAGCAATACAATCTTGTTGTTTTTAAGTTTATTCATCTTTTCTGTATGGTCGCCTATTAATAACCAAGTAATAAGTATTAATCATAAATATAGTACAGAACAGTACACACTGTACAGTATTTGTATTGTGTTTCGCTGAGTAAATGGTATTCCTGGTGATCTCTTGCAAACAGAACTTGCCCTTTATCCGCTTAGCAATTAGAAGGAACCAACTAATCAAGAAATGACAATTTTCACTAGGAAGGTCATTTACGTGCGGCCTAAATCTTTTTGAAACAGCTTTGAAGCTACGTAAGCAAACAATAAACTGTATGAACTGTTAGAAAATATCGGCGTTGATAAATAAAAGGCATTTAGGTACTTATGCCCAGTCAAATGAGTGCCAGCCGTGCGTTGAATAAGGCAAGCTCGCCCGACCAGTTTCACCGCAGCCACGGTCGCCTTCGCCGCTCATTACTTTTTAGGGGTCCATATCTCAGAATCTTTGAGTGATATGGATGAACGTTTATGAGATCGGAGCAGTTGATGCTCAATAATAAACGCTACTTGAAATAGTGTTTTACTCTAAATATAAAAGTAAAAGCAAATATTTGGTTCTAACACTGACGTGCTCGTTGCTAGAATGGAACTTTTTATAAGAGCAAATTTTACCAAATTTTATAAATAAAACAGACTAGGTACTTTTATTATTTATTTTTATTTTCTTGAAGTATTTAATTTAGTGTATGAAATTGTTCGTTATATTATTTAGGTTGGTACCTTAATTTTATACCATTGTTAAATAAAAAATAACCATTACAAATTATATAACCATTGCATAAATAATAAGCTAAGCTAAGATTGTAGATTCAAAATAAACTGTACCTATCCATCGTTAATAATATCACCAAGATTTTCATCCACGTCAAATATATGTTCTTAAATAAGTACTACCTACCGATTTATTATTTTTAATACTTCATTTCACATTATATACTGTTGCCTAAACATTATATAATAACAAGCAAGTCTAAATTAGAATTTCAAAAAATTGATAAAGTTAAAATCCATTCGAAAAGAAAGAAGAATTCTACTAATATTTAGTAGCTTACAAAATGGAATCACAACCGTAAAGAAAACAATAAAACTTATGGTTATTCGCCTTCGCTTCTTTCAGTTTTCACGTTATTCTATTTTCTTTTCTGCTATTGGTGGTCACTCGATAGTCCTATGTAGTAAGTATTCACCTAGTAATTTTTTATCATTAATCTTTCTTTCTAACAAAAATCTTTAATGGTCCTTATCTATATTTATAAAAATATCCTAGATTTATCAAAGATTTGAACTCGGTCAATCCCAAGACGATGCAGCAAGACTCGGACCTATGAATTAAACATGAGTCGTCAGCACAAATACAGAGCAAGCGTGCGAATCGCAGGCAGAACCCTCGCTCGTTGTGCAATACTGGTCGGCTTTTTTAAGGTCGACAACAGAACCAGTTATTTTATAGAAAACATCGCAAAACGCAGCGTTTACTTGTAATTAATCTTAATAATTAAATCTAACTCGAAGCTTGTGCAAATGGGCCTTCGGGTAGGTCTAGTCGGAAAACTTCGTTCAATTGATACCTCTATCTGTGCGTATACATGGTCGGGTTATAACTCAAGGAAGGTTGGACAGATTTTCATGAAATTTGGCATGGAAGTAGCTGATGTCTTCGACTAACAAATGGGCTTTTTATTATTTTTTTATAACTTTTTATCCTACTACAAAGATGGAGAGTAATATGTAATTTCTGATTTGGAAACTAGAAAAATCTTTCTACTAGTCTATCGTTCTCTAATTATCAGGATACCCTCAGGGTTTATAGGGTAAAACAAAGGGTGGTGAATTTAACCGAATGTATTGCATTACAGAATAAACAGTTAAAGTTAATACAGGTCTAAAGATTTGTCTATCGGGCCATACCTGTTCTGTGTCCCATCACCCGCTACTATTCGCTAAAAAATACATATAATTACTTTAGCAGGGACATTTAACTGTTTGATTTGAACTTCGACAACACTCGTCATATAAAAATTTAGCTATAAGATGCTCAAAATAAATAATTCATATTATGGCAACCGTAAACTACATTAAATTCCCCGACTGAATAAATTTAAATCTTACAGCTGCCCCAGTTCAAAGATGTTTAATGTTTTTCATAAAATGATCAGCAGAAAAAAAGCATTAAATATATTTTCGTAAATGTACAAGGAAGGTTTAAATATAGGTCTCTGTTCAGTAACCAATGGGTAAGTTCAAACAACATTAAAATCTTTTGCCAAAACGATGGCGATCATGGCAGCTAGTTCGATAAACACAATTTCAATGAATGTAGCAATTTAGCGTTTTTTTCGTGTAGGTACATTATATTTCTTAAAAGGTTTTATTTAGCACTGGACTTATTTGATATTTAACTTAAAATTTATTGAAAACATTTCACTGAATTAGCTATATCATTTTATTTTAATTGTGTACATTGCCGAATCTTTATTGTGTCAAACTCCACAAATTTTACACATAAAACCTGGAAAATACACTGTTTTTAAATAATATAAAAGAAGGCGCGCTCAATGTTGAGATGCCGAAACCTCTGAAAGTCATATAATCTTCATGTTACTAGAGATACTGTATACAAATATTTTCTTTTTAAAAAATAACATTTATTCATGGAATTTTAAGAATTCAGTTATGTTATGTTTATGTTCAAAATTACGTTGCATAACTTTAACGCCACCATTCTTTGAAGTCATCTGCCAGCACAGATATGTCTAAAGCAAAATGTGATTTTCAAACAAAAGCATCCCTATTCCAACACCACCAACATTCCACATGATCCATCAAGAGCTAGAGTGTCCATAGGCGGACCGTTTATCCTAGATGAGCAATGAGCATGCTGTTCATTTGCCTCGCTATTTTCATTTAAAAAACATTTGTATTTGAATACGGTTGTTTATGCTCTTAAGAACTAAATGCGACATATGTAAGCGTCAGCGTGGCAGCGTGGGCAAATGAGAAAAAACATCAAAACTTGTAACACAAAGATAAAATTTGAAGTTAAGATGTCCGTCCTATTTCTCACTCGGAATAACATCATTCGCACAGACCTGACGTTCGTTTTGTACACTACACTAGTGTACAAGAAGTGAGTATTTTATAAACTTTGACAGGCTTCAAGTGGCGTGTCTGGTCGCATAATATTGCTAATCTACCATCAATATGCATTCGTCGATGGTTTTGAAAAAAAATGCGCGACAGTTGGCCGTTCAAGCACTTTATTAAATTGAGGGTCTTTTGTAACACGAGGGCTATGTCTCATTTAAAATTTTTCAAAATTATTATAGGTTAAAATAAAATAGGTAAAAATTATAATTATAGGTTTATCTTACAGTTTAGTTCTGACCACTCGAAAATGCACATACGAAACATCAAAAATCCGCAAAACACCCTGTTAACAGATTCAACAGCTAAATCAAACTTAATTTATTTAAAAAATATGATTTTTTACACATATTACTTATTAATGCACTCGGCAGGCGTCGCTCGACAAGTAGGTACCTAGATACACATCATTCCGCGTCCGACTTTTGTGACATTATTTATTATATTTTGGCCAATTTACACATTGTGATTATAAATCATCACCTATGTGCTATTCTGATGTTTGAGTTCTAGTATTGCAAAACTTAATTACACATAGTTCTGTATTGTTGTGTGAAAGAGTAATAAATATCCATCCCAACTTACAAACTTTCACACTTACAGTAGGTACCTATTAAGGGCCGTATTATTCGCATGATTCTTGAAAGAGGAGGGAGGGTTGACAAAAATCACGAAATATCACAAGGGGAAACGGATGGCTAGTAACATAACACGTGTATTTAGTTTTTTGTTAAAAACATTGTAATTTTATATAGGTATTCTGTGTTAATTAATAAAACTTCGTGATTTTTATACGCGCGTATTCTAGATGAAAAAAAAGATAATACTTTATACCTGTATTTAAAAATAATGTTCGGAAAAATTTTAAGATTGGGGAGGGAGACTTAAATCTCACTACTTATAACCAAAGGGCAGGGGGTCAAAAAGTGCCAAATAAAAAATGACATGATTGCCTAATGGACGGCCTCTTATTAGAATATTATTTTTTGACTTATTAGTCAGCCTGTTTGAAATTGTTTTGACAACGTTTCAGCAAGGAGCGCACTGAGCAGCCGGCTCGGGGCGTTGTCGGCGGAGCGCGGCGGCGGGGCGCGCGCGGCGGGGGCATGGGGCGGCCGGGATGGCGGTGAGCTGCCCCGAGGTGATGTACGGCGCGTACTACCCCTACCTGTACGGGCGTGGCGCCGCCAGGTCCTTCCACCACGCGCCGCACTTCCAGTACGATCGGGTGAGTCTCCTTTCAACCACATCACACATCCTCTTAACACGGACAATGTCTTTTTAGTACTTCTTGCATTCACTTAATGTATCATTTAAAAACTATGTTGTATTCAGATAGGCAAAAAGAAAACAAATCAAAAACTTCTAGAAGCAATATCTCGTGTTCACAATTTCTTATTTACAATTAGCAATGAAAGGTATCAATAAATCCATCTTGTAAACATTATTTGCGCTGTCTATGACGTTATAAAGATAACATTGTATTGCACGCATTCTTAGTGATAGTCGTATATACTATATACGTTTAAGTTAGATGTGACTACATAGTACATGTACCTATCTAGGTATTTTAAATAGCTTTACGAAATTAGATGGTAGGGTTCTTGTGTAGGGACCGCGTTAAAAACCGCCCTCGCCGGAAACGGAGGTGAGAACCGAGATACGTCGCAAAGCACACTCCGGTCAGCTTCCGACCGGCCAACGTTCCCGCGACTGCCCAAGCCGAAGTTTGTGTCTCGAAGGAGATGCCCTCGCCAAAAGTCAGCGAGGAGCTGTGAAGGCTTTATGCCAACAGAGTTTATGTCTAAAAAAAAGTGGCGATATTGTAATTAAAACAGGAAACATCCGTATGTTCTCTAAATTAAGGGAAATGCCATGGCATAAAAATCCCACTGGCAGTTCATATACATTGGTCACATGTCCGTTGGAGTAAATGAGGCCCGCTTAGAGACGCGTCAGTAATTCGCGAGTGTCATAAGAGCTGAGACAAAGCGGCGATATAAGTCATGTAGGCCCGCCAAGAATTCGCCATTTGCATACTCATTTGCATTCGCAAGTCCCGCACCGCGTACGGGTATCGCTCGCTTGACTCGGCTACTAATTCAATAACTAATTAACTTTTTACGCTCCTGCTCTTTACATAGACTATTCATTAAGAAACACGGAACTTAGCTTGATCCTTATCTCCGCTTATGAACCAAAAACAAGTAGTGGTGTATCATTTCACATAAGTAAACAAAGTTATTTTTATAGTTCTATTACTAAACAGTAAAATAACGTTTGCATTGTCTGCGGTAATCGTTTTTAACGAGTGCTCTCTGGCTTTCATTTACATATTGTATAGCGGACAACTGTTGGCGCCTGGCAGCAAGAGATTGTTGCGCATGGGCAATCGCACCGCAGTCTGCGTCTAAGCATCAGTAATCTCTCTCATTCGTTAACATAGAGTTCTGCTTTTGCTGGCTAGTATTCTGCGAGATCATGGTATCATTCAGGAAGATTTCTCTCTCCCACAACTCATTTAAATCCAGTTGGGTTGTCATGTGATTATTAAAGCTCTTTCTATATATATATATATATATATATATATAAGCTTGTTAATAATTGATAATCAGAAATAATAAATAGACAGACTTATAATACATATTAGACAGAATTAAAAAAAGATATTTTAGCTATATAATGACGAGCTTAAAAGCTGTTCGGTCACTCTTTAGCAGCGAAGCTCAATAAATAAGAGAATTTAGTTGAATTGAGAAGCAATGGTGACGGCGGTTAGGGAACCGGAGTAAAGTGGGTCGCACCTTTCTGCCTAGGCCATAAAGATAAGCTCATTAGCCGTGATATCCGACACCGAGATCAGCAGATAGCCGCCACCTGTTTTGACTTGTGCGCATTAACATGTGTGTAGCTCCCTAATAGAGGATTAGGATTTTTAGGTTAAAAGGCGACAATCTGATTCATACGACATCTATACTTGTAAAGGAAATTAAGGGTATTTATTTGTGCCCAATGCAACATCAGTCAGAACTCGGGATGGAGGCCTCTTTACCATACCCTGAGAAGACCAAAAGAGTAATCATTGAGTAGACAAATTAACGACGCTACATAACTGTAGTTAAAATAAGCCTTCGAACCAGGGATCGAACCCGATACCTTTTATTGCGTGGTAGGTTCACAATATAATAATTGAACTGCTCCATCTTAAAAGCACTTTATTTCAGGAAAATAATTAGTTAATATTTGAATTCGGTTTAAGCAACTTCATAAATATAATATATACTCAGAAATAAAATGAGTAAACAGAACTAAATTGACAATTTACATACAGACACGCGAAGTAGATGTAATAATTAAATGAATGTAAAATGTGTGTTATGCATTCATAAATGTAATGATCAAAGTTACACCTCGACTGTATTGGTTAGAACTGCTTTGAATATTAATGTTAGTTGACTTGCCTTTGTCGTAATTTCGACTTATTTCATGATTTAATGTGGCCCGTCGTCACAGTAAAAACTGATTCAATAATTTCGGCATGAATCTGTCAGCACATGAACATGTTGACACTTGACAATCAAGGACCTTTTTTATTTTTGAGTATTTACATTAGTACTACTAAAGTAAATATTCAAAATTCCATTAATGTTCACACTTTCAATATTATGTAATTTAAGAATCACAAAGAAAGAGTTGTATTTAATTAATATTAAGCTTGTCTGTCAATTCGCTTAAATAATCATCGCAAGAGACGATCTGTAATTTTCTTACTTTTTTGAATAAATTAAGAAATGCTGACGTACAATTGTGCTGGCTCGGCCGAAGTTATACCACGTGCTCACTGCATACACATGATGGAACGGTACTTGTAAACATGTACTGTGTTTCGCTGAATGAGTGAGGATATCGGAGGTTCTTAAAAATGAACTTGAAAAGCCAGCAGAACAAATGCGCCGACTGTCGCACGTTTGATGACGGGCGGCGGTATTCTCTTACCATATAAGAGATCCACCTACTCTGTTGTCCGCTATAGGTACCTACTATAAAAAAATAGGTTTTTTCATAGACCTTCAAGAAGACAGACTCGGAGGTTACGAGTTTGTTCATAGCTCGTTAAATATGAATGAACATAGGCTTATTATAGCAAGCAGAGATCATTTAAATAAATAAAAAAAATTAACTTTTTAAGTAATTTGGAGGACAATTTTTTAACGATTATTCACTTCAGCGATAGCAAATGTATTTCACACAGAACAAGCATGCACAATAGTCAATAGGTAATATGACATTATACATTCAGTTACTTAATTAAGAAAACATTGATCTATACATTCGATGCAGGTAATTCCCGCATTAGGCCACTGTCGCATTGCATTTGTTATAGAAGCCTTGACATTAAGACGCGGCTGTCGGCTCGCCTGAGAAAATATTGCTCCGTACATATTTTAAAGAATTCTCGCTAGGGCTGTCTTAGGCACCTTGAAGCACTGAATAGGATATGTATGTTAGGTATCTTTCAAGGTAGTTTTCACCAACCAAGCTAAGTATAATAACTGTAATTATATGAAATTAAATCTTTTTTATGGCGTAGCGGAGAACAGAACAGGTGGGTCTCCTGTATAGTAAAAGAACACCGCCGCCCATATCCAGCCGCGACACAGTTCGTGCTTCTGGTTGCGTTAATTTCAGGGGCTCCGATATCCTCACTCACTCATAGAAAGTACTCACAGTAAAAGTATCGTTTCACGCTGAGTAGTCTGTGAGCCCGTGGTATCACTTCAGCCGATTCAGCTCAATTAGAGCATCAGAATATTCTCCCACAGCTGAGAATCTTATATTAAGAAAAATATTGTACGATAAAGCAGAAGATTTCTGAAGGTACTCTCTTGAAATTTGGACGCAGATAGTTTGTAATATGAATGTACAAAATATTGTAAACTAATTGAGTAAAGAATTAAAGCCGGCTATTGGCTGTGTTCAGATCTTTGCGTGTTCTTGAATATTCTGTGTGAAATTTGGGTTCTTATTTATAAACAATCAAATATAGATACCTAACAAAAGACAAACCCCGAAAGTTATGCCGATACAACCCTCGCTATGTCCACAAACAGGTGATCGAAGAAATAATTGATGTTAGCATTACTATTCATAGGTATATCACGATTTCTTGTTACAGTTTTTCCTGTCTTATATAACGATTGGCATTTCTCTGTATAGACGAACGCATTCGATCCAAGACACGCTATTACGTCTGCTATACCTGTAAATACATCTCAACTTAAGAGAAGTCTTTCTTATTGGTTTTATTTAGAATCTAATTATTCTAAATTACATACTAATTATATTACAGTACTGCTTGGTATGTCCCTACCTATAGGAGATTCTTGTAAGTAGACAACGGTAAGAGATCAGTTATCCATTGTGTTTTCGGCTCTTTAATGCCGCTTCAGCACTATAAACTAGTGTGAAAAGTGTAATGTCTATCACACAACACACAAAGCATTTTCTACATCCATTCCTACAAAAGGTCTCCTTGACAGACAATTTTTTTTCTCATTAATCAGGTTTAAGGTTGTTTAGGCTTTATAAAGAGCAATTGTTTTCCGCGGCAGCTGAACGTGCAAAGCGCGAGCAATGCTGGTGAATACAGCGCGGCCGGTGCGCTCAGCACCGGCTCGGCGTCCTCCGGCGCGCACTCGCCGGCCTCGCCGCCGCACGCCCATGGGCTGCACACCTCCCACTCGGCGCACGTGGCCCATGCGGCCCATGCGGCTCACGCGCCGCACACGGCCCACTCGGCGCACACGGCCCACCTCCACGCCCACCACACGCATTCGCCCCGGCTGCGCACCAAGGAGGAGGAAGGACGGGCCAGCGCTGACGGTGAGCATTGTGATCCTCCATGGATGCTGTGCTCTTAGTGGAACTAACAATCCTGTTCGGCAACGCTCCCGCGGCTCTGCAAGGGCTACCTGTGTGTTATAAATACAAAATTAAAAACTGATTTCTAAAGCAGTATTTGGGGCTTAGTGTTAGCCTGCTTTAGTAGGTACATAATGGCCTTCCTTTTTATTCTCTAGCGGACAATGAGTGTGTTATAGCAGGTGGGTATTCTACACGATAAGACAACACCACCGACCATGAACAACTGTGCCTCCTGTCGCGCATTGGTTGTTTCGGATTTTAACGCCGCTGAAGCGGCATTTGGAGCCTCTGATTTCCCCACTCAGTCAGCAAAACAGTAGAAGCAGCCTGCTTTAGTAGGTACATCATGGGCTTCTTTTTTATGGTGTAGCGGACACCGGAGCAGGTGGGTCTTCAATATGCTAAGAAAACATCAGCGCCCATGGACAACCGCGCCACAGTCCGCGCATTGGTTGTGTTGGCTTTTACAACGCTTGAGCAGCAATATAGTTTAAGTAGAGTTTCACGCTGAGTATTCAGTGAGGGCTGACCCTTCAGGTGGCGGTTCGTCGGAGTCGGAGGGGGAGTGCGCGACCGGCGGGCGTGCGCGCGCGCAGTACGTCAGCGCGAACTGCGTCGTCTTCACGCACTACTCCGGGGACGTCGCGGCGGTCGTCGACGAGCACTTCGCCAGGGCTCTCTCCATCGACAAACCCAAAGGTAACGAATCCTCAAGGAACAGACCCATTTCAGACCAGCCCTATCTACATTCTGTTTCTTCACTAATAAACTCAAGACCAAGAAAACTTTTTAATCCTATAATGTTTAATATATGATGGTATAAACCATAGAAAATGTAAGTTGAATCTAAGTATAGTTTTTGTACGGTTTTTATGTATCGTGAGTGAGTTTATTTCAGGGAGACGTAGTTTATTTTATACGCATTAAATGTTTGTGCTTTGAAAAGACCCAGTGAGTGTCTCCGGCTCCAATCGCAATGATGCAATAATAATGAGGCCTTGAAGGGGCAGCGATTACCGCGCATGACAATGTTTAAAACATTAGAAAATTCTTTGTTCTCTTGATTTCTGCAAATTCAAAAGTATAGCCTTATTGCTAATTTGAAATTATGTTTTCTTTCAATTTGTGATTATATTCATAGATCCTTTCTTCTTTTATCGGCTGTAAACGTCCACCTTATAATGCCTCATAAAATCCATTGAAAATCAAATGAGAAGTCTATGTAATGTAGGAAAACACATCTATGCATTGATTTGTATATAATATTTATATTTAGGTCAGTTTAATTGTACTCTATGGTTCGTATGGGAAAGCAAAAGAATTGTTCTAACTATTTTTCTCTCAATTTTTATAATAAAGAAAATATTTAAATAAAAAATGTATATGGCACTCGGGGAGTACCGCGGTAATTTATGCAATTATAATAAATTTTATATTTTTTTATCTATTCAGAATTTTTTTCTATGATAACAATTCAAGTCAACTTTCTGAGCGTGGTGACCGATATGAAAACAATTTTTTTTTCTGTTTTTGAATAAATGACGAGTAATATCTTTCAAAAAGGTCATACCTTACAATACCTGTAGATTATTCAGAAATTCTGTATCACTGAAAATATACGTTTATGGTAACTGAAATAAGAAACATTTACCCATGGGAGACCCATGCTGAAGTAAATGCTGATGCACTAATTGGGCCGACTCGTCCGAAGTGATACCACGGGCTCACAGAATACTCAGACTGGAACGCTACTTGTACTGTTTTTCGCAGAGTGAGGGAGGCGCAAAAATCCGGCAACACAACCAATGCGCGGACTGTGGCGCAGTTGTTTATGGGCGGCGGTATTCTTACCATATAGGAGACCCACCTGCTCCGTTGTCCGCTTTAGAATATAAAAAAGGTTATTTAGGAATGTGTATCATTTAAACTAAGGTTATTGTAACTGAAATAAGAAACATAAGTTTTAGCTTCGTACAGTCGTAACTCGTTGGTTCCTACAAATTATGTACCCCATACCTATTACCTACACGTTAAGCGAACGCTCGCCGGAGTGTAAGGTTTTATTTTGTTATGGAATGTATCGATTCGGTCGCGGCGCTCTAAGCTCGCGATACAAGCTCTACAATAGCTCGAAATTCGGTGGAGTCGTTCTCTAATGTTGCGCCTAGCAACACATTTGACGATTTATTATTATCTAAATACCGATATAGAACACAAAGCCATTTCCTGAAAGCACATTTGTTTTTTTTTTCAAGAATCGAGTACCTATTAGTACAGATTTATGTGTTTTTTACGAACCAATTTGTATTCTATCCGCGTCCATGGCAGCGGTAACTCCCCACAGACAATAAATTGCCTCCAAATCAAATAAGGTACTATTCAATTATTTAATTCAAAATTGCAGATTCAGTACATGTTACCACACTTATGTGTTTTCCGTCTGTGAATTTAATATGAATGAATTTAATAACAAAAAAATTGTCAGTAGTTTTCAGTAGGTCTAGCGGTTAATGTGTTCAAAACAAAAGGTTTTACTATTTGTAAGAAATTTATGAAGAATTTGTACAAGTTAGTCATTAAAAGTTATACATATTTCTTTTTTCAAGTTCTTAAAAATTACTATTAAAACTTACAAAGTAATAAAAATAGGCCTAAATAGGTATTTTTCGTGTTACAAAATGTGTTTTCCTAACTGAAGGAAAATCCACAACAAATGCTTCGTATAGAATAAAAGTAAGGCTCCGTTGAATATACTAGGAGTATAGAATGCGTGAAGAGTTACGAAAGACATCAACTATGCGGAGGGCGTCCAGCACAATTCCGAGTATCGATCACACCTGGCTCGCCTGCGGTGGACGTGTGGAGACAGCGCGTTTACGCTACATTCTTACGAAGCTCCCAGTACTCTCTTGAACAAGCGCTTTTGTAATTACTCATTTTTGTCCTCCAATGTAAGTTATGAATCTTCTGGTTTACAGCTCTTATGCATAGCTACAGATATAAATTAAGGGCTTCCTATTTTCTCCCTCACTGAGCCAAATACAATACAAGATCGTTTCACCCTGAGCATTCTGTGAGCGCGTGGTATATGCATAGGTAAGATTCAGGATGGCTCTCCCACGGGTGCGACAATGTTAAGACGCTCGCCTGGCCACTATCTGACCATTCCAAATATCTAATAAATTAACATAACATAATTATATATTTTTGTTCAAACCGGGGTTTAAACCCAATACCTCTCGCTTCGTGGTAGGCTTATAAAAGAAATTAGCCACGAGACTCTAAAAATATAAATACGCCTTCAATTATTCAGATAGGTATATAGTTACATAAGCAATTAAACTATTTGTTAGAACGTGGCAGTCAGTGCATGAAAAATGCGCCGCGAAAAGCGCTCAGTTGGCGAGTCGGGACCCGTTTTCCCTCCGGCCATCAGTCACGATACCTCGAACTGTTGGCAAAAACGCTTCGCACTTCGTAGAAGCGATGTTCCCGGGAATAACCCACTAGATAAATCAGGCTGCCTTCATTAAACACCGCTCCAATTGCGGGCATTGAACCTCCCTCGCCACGACCGCAACCCCCTCCGCACTCGTAGCTGCCTGGTACCGACGCTGCCGTAATACGGCCGCGCGGCCACTCAATTTGCCTGCGTATTGTGCTCGTTCAACTTTCCCATCGCGCATCAATTGACTCGCAGCCAGTAGCGGCCGAGGCTTTATGGATTCACTCAGCGGAGTGCTCTAAAGCTGCTAATTAAATAAAAGTTAATGTTGCTTTAGGTACACTTGTAACGACTGCGGCGGGAGTCCGTGTCTAAGATTGAAATTCTCAATGCTAAATGTGGTGCAGGTTCGCAAAATGGCCGGAATGATGCAACGCAACCGGTTTCTATTAAAAAGTAGGTCGTATGTGGAGGACATAGCTGCGCGAGTAGATTGGAAAAAGGGCCATTACTTAAAAGTGGACCAAAGGAGCCGCCCAGCAAAAAGCCAGCGCGGCCCGGAGCCGCAGCCGGCCGCTCGGCGGCGATCGGGCGGCAAAAAGGGCGCGCCTCCGCCACTAATGACGAGCCTTCTTGCGTGATGCTATTCGGTGCGAATGCATTACTAAAACATTGCGTCTCCTTCTTTTGCCCGCGCTCCGGATAGGAATTGTCTTCGGGAAGGTGTTTCAGCCGTTTTCTCGGGATCCGTCCAATATTTGCGATATGGAATGCCGGCCGCAATTGACTTGTTCCGCTTTAAGCTACTTTTAAAGTGTTTGCAAAGTTTGTGGATGTATAATAGGAAGTGAAGCACACTTTTTGATATATCTACTTATTTAAATTCATATCTCACTTTAATCTACAAGAATTTTACCGATATTCCAATTAGGTACACAAGTTTCGTCACGACTGGGAATTGGCAAAAATCCCTCAGCTCTGAAATTCTATATAATACATTAATCCTGGCGTCACTGAGTCCGTGTTCGTGCTACCAAGACAGCTCTAGCCGTTTCTATGTGGTTTTGGTATTGTCTTGTCTCAACCGATTTCATTTGACTTTTTTACGGATGACACCTTCAAACAATTCCCAAAATCGAACTGAAAATCTTGTTCTTCTTCTTTTTCTTCTCTACTACTTGAAAAGCCAACCGCACAACGGCCGTAGGCAGTTGAGGCTTGCAGCGAACCGGCGGAGGCGGAGGGTCGCGCGGCACTCCCACGACTCGCGTTCCCAGAACCCGCTCAATTCATTGTCCGAGCCTCGCCTTTGATCCCTTATCTCATCTCTTTATAGTGTCAACTCGTTCTGTATCTAATAGTGGCTGTTTTATTTGCCCGCGACGAAACAATCTGCCGACCATTCTTTCGCTTTTTGCACCGGCCCGACGGCTCGGCTCTTCGCGCTCGCGCTTTGCATTCCAGCGACAGGTTGTAGATATCATTAAACGAGAAGTTCGTAATGCAGTAAGTGCGGGGTTAGAGGTAGACTATTTAAGTTCAGAGCCGCGATTCGGGAACCAAGTTTCATCGTTTTCATCTTGATGACACTTTGTGCCGCGCATCACCGTTCAGTGGATTCCGCTGCTTGCAGAGGTATTTACAAACCAATTCCACTTGGGAATCTTCAAAAAGAGTTGAGCCTAGCTCCAAAAGACCCGCAATGCATCCGCCACCCAGAAGGTGATGTCATGCATCTGTATTGTAAACAAAATAGATGAAAGGAAAACTAATGAAGTGTTGGAGCCTAATTGTTCTTTAATAATAGACATCTTTTGCAAGTATTTATTTGTCTGGATTACTTGCAAAGGCACGGGGCGGTGCAACAAATTTCATAGTCATATCTGTCGCAATCAATTTGGGCCGCATTCCTCGCATTGTTTTGCAGCTCATTTTTTACTAGCATAATAAAACTGAATGTTTGTTTGGTTGAATGCGGCAACAATATTATGTTCGTCAAATATTGGAGGAAACCTATCAATAGAAGAGTATTTTTTTATGGTTCTTTTACGTTTGTTTATTTTATTTGTATACAATAACTTCATATTAAATCGCAAATGCGTAGGATACCTTCGTAGCTAAGTGGTTTTATTAAACCATTTAATGATGGTAGATCGCCTGATGGTAGACTAATAAGTTCGAATCTCGACCCGAACGATTATAATTTAATTTATAATTTGGTTGCTATCTGGAAGTGCTTGTGCAGTATAGTGCAGTGGCCGAGCGAGTGTCATAATACTGTCGCAACCGTGGGAGAGCCATGTTGAAGCATAGTATGCTGACGCACTAACCGGCTCGTCCGAAATGATACCACGGGCTCACAGAATACTCAGCGTGAAACGGCACTTGTACTGTGTTTCAAAATCAGAGGCTCTTAAAAATGCCGCTTAAGCAGCTTAAAAAGTCGGCAAGACAACCAAT
>DWCF01001220.1:0-32704 GCA_018230265.1 Delias oraia
ACGGGATGCTCGGGGCTCGCTCCACTCCTGTCGCGGGTCGGCCCGGCATTGCAGTGCCGCCGGGATCGGCCCACATAAATACCATTGACTGTTGAGGTGCAATTGGAGTTATTTGGGGACTCCAATAATTAATTCCCGTTCCTATTGTTACCTCATAACATGCTGTTATACTAGAAATCGATTTTATATTATTCTCCAGCGGAGAACGGAACCAGGTGGGATCTCTTACATTGTAAGAGAACACCGCCGCCCATGAACAACCGCGCATTGCTTGTGTTGTCGGCTTTTTACGCCGCTTAAAAGAGCCTCCGATATCCTTTCACGCTGAGTATTCTGTCACCCCATGATATCACTTAGGACGAGCCGGCCCAACTAGTGCGATAGCATGACTCTCCTACGGGTATGACATTCAATCAATTTATCAAGACACTCGCCCGGCCACTGTCAAGAATTTCCAGAGACTGAATAAATTATAACTTATAATTGTCCGGACCGGGATTCGACGCCGATACCTCTCGCTTCTGTACAGACTTATTAAACCACTTAGCTACGAGACTCTCAATCAATCTAGAGCAAGCAAAAATAACATTCTATGATAAATTACTATCCATTTGTTTTGGTCGAATGGCGCTGGCCCCTCGCTTAATATTAACTGCTCATCTAATCGTAAACATTTACTTATTTTGTTACTATAATATTGAACAGAATTACGAGCCACGAACGTTTC
This sequence comes from Delias oraia, assembly GCA_018230265.1. Classification (NCBI taxonomy): domain Eukaryota; kingdom Metazoa; phylum Arthropoda; class Insecta; order Lepidoptera; family Pieridae; genus Delias; species Delias oraia. The sequence goes on from DWCF01001220.1 coordinate 728, forward strand.
AAACACTTTTATGTTTTATGGTTTGAATTCATTCAATTCATTAAATTAATTGAAATTATATTTCTATTGATAACCGATTTATGCCATACTACAAATCTTTACTTTTAAAATATTATATAGAAAGTAAAACGATACTCTTAAAATAATTGTTACAGCTGCAACGAGGAAACATAAAATGATCATCTGTGAAAGTAACCCAGTGGAACTGCCGCCAGATGTTGTCAGAGGTCGGTATCTAATTACCAATAGTATCATTTGGCTTCAACGATTTATTTAGTTAAATATATGTAAAGAAAACCTGGACTCTATTAAATAAGACAGCATACACAAAGCCTAAATATCAACACTAAAAAAGATGTCACATTGTTTTAGTAGAAAAGAAAAGGACTTCTATTCCTATAAATTAATAATTTTTTTATCGTGGGAGAACCGTGCTGAAGCTTATTCTGACGGCACTAATTGGACCGGCTCGTCTGAATTGATACCACGGGCCCACAGAATACTCAGCGTGAAACAGTACTTGTACTGTGTTTCGCAGAGTAAGTGAGGATATCGGAGACCCTTAAAATTTTCGCTTAAGCGGCGTAAAAATTTGGCAACACAACCAATGCGCGGACTATGGCGCGGTTGTTCATAGGCCGCGATGTTTTCTTACCATATAGGAGAATCACCTGTTCCGTTGTCCGCTATGTAAAGACTAGTATAGATTAAGCAGCAGTTAACTTTATATTTCAGCTTCAGACAAGCCAGACTTGGGTCTGGAGGAACTCGCCTCTCTGGACGTAAAGTCTCGCTTCGAAGTGTTCGAGAAGAAAGCGCAGCCGGAGGAGAAACCGGTCCTGGAGAAACGCCATCGGGAGAAGAGCACCACGGTCTTGTCAAAACTTGCCAAGTGAGTCACTATTCTTATACTACAGAAAAATCTCCAAGTCCGACGGGCACGGACACTCTTAGCTCCAGTCGGGCGTGCTGCCTGCGGGTATGTCGGTTTCACTGTCGCTTGTACTGGTAATATTTTTAAACGTATTTTTTTTAATGAAAATAGACACATCTAGGATAAACGGTCATCCGCCCATGGACACTTCTAACCCCCTACCGGCCGGCCTTTTAAAGATAAAAATACTGATTTCATTTAGCTTATAACCAATTTCCCCCTTAATGTTCAATATGTACCGGAAGTGATGGAATTCGAATATGGGAGAGCCTTTTGGCTCCACTGGGTTCCACTGCTTTTTTTATCGGCGTGCTCCCAAATCAATTAACCAGTCTTGCTTGCTAGAAAATATCTATTTATACTGTTAGTTTGTCTTATTAATTTTAAAAAGGTTAAGTTCAAATATCATGATTTAGATCAATTTCTTCTTTAAATCCTTTTTGAAATAGACTTCATGCCTATGGAATAAAGTTGAACTTTGAGAATCATTCCGTATCTATAAATAAAGAACTCGATATGTTTCTATTCACGTTTCGTTCAGTCTTTAGAAATGTTCATGGTGATTTAACCTGTTGCTGGAATTATTTACCTACAACGTAAAGTAGGGTGCGCTTTTAGCGTGTTTGTGTGTCTGTATTTATGAAATTACGTAATTACAGTATTAGTAAGTTGTGAAGATTTGTTCATCCGCCCATGAACTCAGAATTACATAACTTATTAAATTAAATAATCTTAGTGTAGGCTTATTCAATGCCACGTGAATATTTGATTAGTTTTAAGAATATGGAGAAGAATTTAAAGAGGTGTTTTTATGGTTAAGTGGCCATGGACAACCGTATTTTTTACACCGTAAACGGTGAAACGGCCTTTGAATTAATCAAGGGCCTCCGATGTTCTCACTAAATAACGCAATAATACAATTGCTGCTTCACGCTGGTATTCTGTGAGCCCGTGGTATTGCTTCGGACTAGGTCTTGAGTAATGCTTTGAGGGTACAAGAGGATAGTTCCTTATGAAATATCAGTTACAATGAATTATATGTATTGTTAGGTTCAAAGCAAAGGGAATGGACATCGGTGTTTCTGACGAGTATTTGAACGGCGTTGAACCTGAAGGCAGCTCCAGCGAGCGAGATGAGGACGGTATGTTCTTGCCTTCGCATCCCAGTAAAAATTAAAATGTAAAATAATGTATCCTTTTTATATAGATATAATATATATATTATATATGTATATATATTTGGCATTAGCTGCAAACTACGCCATAAGTATTAAAATTAGTAAACGGTTAAATACTAGATTTTTTTCGACTGGACCACTATTATGCAGGGGATTTTAAAAATATGAAAACCAATATATGGACACAAGCTTTCATAATAATTGGTTAGAGTCTCGTAGGACATTGACAAACACCGCGACAAGAGAGTTTTGTGAGAAAATCGAGTAAATTTCAGACGAAGACTCGGTGCTGAAGAACTCGTACAAGCACAGTGGGTCGCGTGAGCAGCCCGTCTCCTTCTGCAACATGAGCGAAATCGTCGGGCGGTTCGAGAACGGGCAGCATGGCAACTCGGAGAGACACAGGGAGAGGAAACAGGAAATACAGAATATCAGAAGCAGATTGTTCATGGTGATTCGATTCTCTCTGTACAAAACCGAATCGAACAGAAGGCTTATCTAGGAAGTTTTTTCAAGTTATAGCGGTCAACGGAGCAGATAGTTCTCATATATGGTAAGAGAACACCGCCGCCTATGGATAACCGCGCCACACTCCGCGCATTGGTTGTGTTGCCGGTTTTTTACGTCACTTTTTTAAGATCCTCCAGAACTGATCCACCGATGTGGAAACTAGCAGCAGCTGAGCCACGATGCGTTACCGGCTTTTAAGAATTACATTTGCTTTTTTTAAAAGTCCTAAAGTGTAATTGTAATGTTATGTGATGTCCATTGGTTTAATCTCCGAACTGAATAATAATTTTCATTGTACTTAAATTATGTAAAATGCATTAGAATTAGTTTATTTTGATTTGATGTATGTTTAATTTATAGAATCTCTTGTCAAGGTAAATAATAAAATATTTTCTTTCATTTTTCAGGGCAAGCAAGCTAAAATCAAAGAAATGTATGAACAGTCAGTGATGCAGAGTGAACAAGGTTCGTATAAAAATATTTCTAAATTTATTTTAGGTATAATGATTTTATACCTTGATTAACACCACACTGTATGATTTGTTTTACCTACGTGCGTACTGTTACAATTAATATATTTTGGGGATATATGATTATATATCTGATATCCTCATTCACTCTTCGAAACACAGTACAAGTACCTTTTTACTCGAAGTATTCTGTAAGCTCTTGGTATCACTTCGGACGAGCCGGCGCAATTAGTGCACCATATGCATCAGCATGGCTCCCCACGGGTGCGATAGTTTTAAAACACTCGCCCGGCCACTGTCAAGCCCTTTTAGAGACCGTATAAATTATAATAGTCCGGACCGGGATTCGATCCCGATACCTCGCGCTTCATGGTACACTTTTAAAACCATTAATCTACGAGGCTCTCGAAATTGTTTGTAAATCGAAGGTGTATGTAAATGAAACGAATCTCTCACGGATCGAGACTCATGTTTGTAAAAAACTTGAATGAATATTAAAAAAATACTGCTTAAATAAACAACTATAATTGCAAAAGTTGACAACCTAATGCTATGCAATCGCTTTGCCGCGGCAGGCCCCGGGTGCCAAACGTTTTTAGTTATTTAAGTAACTGGTTTTTTTTATATAAATAATCGTTGAATTTCCTCTCAGGAGTAACATCGTCTGAGAAGATAGCCAAGGACTTGGAGTTGGATGCGGAGAAATCCCGCGCCATCAAGGAACGGTTTGAGAACGGGGAGGTTTACAATGACGAGAATCAAGTGCCTAAGAGTCGCGAGTTTGAGGATCGAGCCGTCTTCAATGAAGGTAAGATCAGGCTTTTGGGGTCAAAATGACCTAAATAGTTCTAACTAACCCCGATAAATGTTTTTCGCTATACCAATGAATATTTTTTTATTCTATAGAGGATAACGGAGCAGGTGGGTCTCTTATATGGTAAGAGAACACCGCCGCCCATGAACAATCGCGCGACATTCCGCGCATTGGTTGTGTTGCCGGTTTTTTACGCCGCTTAAGCGGCTCTTTTTAAGGACCTCCGATAGACTCACTCTGCGAAACACATTACAAGTACCGTTTATAATGTAGTAATATCGCTATTAAAATAGGGGTTGGTGGAAGAGTGAAAATTTATGTTTGTATATTTTTCAATACAGATTTATAAATATGTACCAAATAAATATGGGTTGAATCATTAAGTAAGCATCTAACCACTGATATGCACCCAAAAATTTCAAAAAAGTCGGATAAATCGTTTCGAACGAGTTTGGCAACAAACACCAGGTCAAGTCAAAAAATCTTTATTCAATAAAACTTATAAGATACTTTGAATCATCAATGGGGTGAATTCATTATATTTTGTATTCGTACAATGTTTTATGCTTAGTCTATAGCTTCAGTGTGTTGCTTTAAGATTAGAAATTTATATGTTTAAGAATAATAACAGGAAGCAATAAAAATTAAAAAGCCCAAAAAAATACCAAATAACGCAATACATTTTGTTGATATAAATTGAGTCTCAATTTTCTTTTGCGACACGGGAAGGTTTAACATAAGTTAAAGGTACTTTTTCAGTGTTTTATCTCATTTTAGCAACAACAAATTCAACTATTATATGCATTCTTAACACTATACATTTTGAAGTATATACTCCTCATCATTTCAGCCGTAGAATGTCCACTGGTGGACATAAGCCCCCTTTTGGACCTCCATGCTTGCTTGTCGGAGGCGACTTGCATCCAGCGACTTCCGGCAATCTTTATAAGGTCGTCTGTCTGTCTGTGTAATTAATATTTTGAAATTGTTGTCAGGTATTGCAAAGAAGTCTAGGTCTATATTCCTGGAGCTGGACGCGAATGCCAAGACTGTGCCGCCTCTTTCGCCACCGCCACAGGACGTGCCGAAACGAAAGGAGATAGTAAGTGTGTTTGTATTGGGTATATGAATCCTATTGTAATTTAGAAACATCAGTTTTCAAACAAATTCCTTAACTTCCCATGTGAATTTCGTATCGTCTACATAATATATTATATTTGATACATACTTGATTTGTTAAAAAATTACCTTATATGTACCACAATAATATGTTAAAATCTTATCGAACTAACAGAAAACCATGAGAATTTTTTTTAAAATGGAAATAATGGCAAACAATCAGGAGGCTCACCCAGGATAAGCGCTACAAAATGCTTTAATGACGCTCAATTTTGGAACGACAAACAAATAATTCAGGAAATTATATTTACAATATATTTTAACGCGAATCTTTCAAGTTGGATTACACAGTAACACTGTTAATGCTTTGAGAAATATCCAGCCCTTCGTGCCGAAAGACGTGGTCCGCGCGGCAGATAAAGTGGAAGACGTGAAAATTGAGACCTCCGATATTTCGGACCGGTTCAAGTTTTTCGAGACCTATCAGCCGGAGAGCAAGCGGAAGGAGTTCCGGATGACACCGCCCCGGCAGACGCAGGTCAGTGGTTTTTATCATATAGCGGACAACCGAGCAGGCGGGTCTCGTATATGGTAAGAGATCACAGCCAACCACGAACAACTGAGTCACAATGCGCGCGCGCGCTTTTTACACCGCTAAGTGGTATGATTTCAATTTCCATATATCCTCACTCGGAAAAATACGATAGAAAAAAAAACACGCTGACTTTGTGAACCCGTGTAGCTTCAGAGGAGCCGCCCCAATGAGTGCGTCAGAATTTTAACGTGGCTCTCCCACGGTTGCGACAGTGTTAAGACACCCGGCCACTATCAATCTCTTCCAAATAGCGAATAAATTATAATTTTTATCCGGGCAGTGGATCGAATCCCATACTTTTCTCTCCGTGGCAGGCTTCTAAGACCTTAGCTTTGAGACCTTGAAAATCATAATTCGAAAAATAAAGGCGTTTTCGTGGTCGCATTTGCAATGTATCGAATAAAAATGGTTGATCAATGTTTCTTGCGAAGGTTGCCTTAACGATGAGATATATGATTGAGTTGTAGAGTTTTATAATGCCTATAATGCCAGTAAGATACATTCTTTCATATATAATAATAATATTGGGATAACTTGATTATACTTACACTTATAATATTATAATTACATATAATATTGCCATTACAATTATACTTAACTGTTGTCTTGTTGTGTCAGTTAACAAATAATTTATTTATTTTATCACATTAATTATCACAAAACAGTTAAGAAATAAACGACACCTAAGATTACATTATAAATTTTATTGATTTTCTCTATTTAAATGTTTAAATGTTGTCTTATTATTTTAACTCTGCCATGTACGTTGTCTCCCCGTAGATCCGTGACAGTCATTGCGCGCCCCTAATCAAAATACAGATAAAAATACTAATTACTTTACATGTATATGTACAAGCAGCGTTTGCCAGGTCACCTAGTTATTAATAGAAAATGTCCGCAGCGTCCCAAGTCTCCGTCCCCAGAAATATACCACGAGCCGAGTGTGGTCCGCAGCGAAGACGCGGTGGCCGATACCAACCTGGCTGCCAGCAGACACACCGCCTCCAGAATGATCTCTGTCTTCAGGGAAATGGAGGAGCAGAGATACAAACCCGACGAGACACAGGGTAAGGTGCATCACTCCCACCACACTCTTATTACGAATAGGAATAACAGTAGGAATGAATCATTTATTTGTTCCCAATTGAAAGACGTGATTGTCCACTAACTCTCAGTGGTCCAGGTGGAGTGATTTTCAGGGATCCACGGGATACTCCACGGGGTCTACGTTGGGCCGTGGGCGTGACAAAAATGGGGATATTCAAGCCTTAACAAATAGAAATTTCATTCAACGCGGGAATCAAACCCAAACGACAAGGTTGCATACAAGCCATTTAAATTTCAATTCCTTTTGCAGGCCCGAAGCCTTTGAAGCGCTTCACGCCTCCACCCCCCGGCGAGAATACCCACACGGGGGACACCACTTCCTCAGAGGAGTACAGCGAGGAAGAAGAGGACAGCGAAGAAGAGGCTAGGAGGGCTTACTACGAGGCACGCCAGAGAGACGAGGCCTTGCAACAGGTATATCTCCATCACATAAATAAAAAAATTGACTTCAATAATTATTTAACATAGATCACGACAATTATCAAGTAATTATTGCATTCAATAATAAATAAATAATTTTTGGATTTTGATGTGACTGTGTAGGCGCAACAGCTGGCTCGTACGAAGAGCTTCCGCGATCGCTTCGAGAACTGGTCCGAGAGTGAGCCCCAGCGGTCTCCTTCCACTCTTCTCATTCAGCGGGAGCAGGAAGAAGATGGAGACTCGCTCGCCACCGCTAAGAGGTACGTCGTCTATACAACTTCGGCCTGTACCCCGTAATACTGAGAATTCTCTCACTATGCTACATTTAAATCAATTTGTTTGAAAATTACCGTCAAATCATCACTGTTTTTCTTTGGACTTAGAGATGCGTAATAAGGTGGCGATATTTTAATTTCGCTTCCCAAGACTATATGTTTCCAATCGTTTTACTTTTGAGAACCCGAATGCTTAATCAAATAGTAATCTATTTCTAAAGAACACGTACACATTTTTCCAGTTTACGTGATAAATTTGAGAACATGAAAGTCCACACCACCACCGTCACCAAAACTTTCGTCCCAAAAGTCAACAGATTTGTGGTGAGTGATTGTAATATGTCTTATAATGTATAATTTTTTGTTTATTTTATATTTTTCGTAGTTTCTGATCTGGAGTTATTTTACTAATACAAACAATTCGGTTTTATATTTAATTAAAATCTAATTTTTCATTTAAATTATTTTTACCTTTATGGAAATCCGAATATTATTTATTAATAATATTAAAACTATATTTTTAATTTGTACTCATTATGAATTAACATTTTAAATTAATTTGAATAGGATTTTAATTTATATAAGTTAAATTTTATATACTTTATTTAATAATACGTTTGGTTTTGTCATAATGATTGTTTTTTTTTTCAGTGACGCAGTCTCATCATTACGTTTAGTTGCCAAAGCGTTATCTTAAACACTTGCCGTGTGAAATAGATAGTCTTTTTAAATATAAGCTCTAATTATCGACATATATACCTAGTCTTAATTTGTATTTATTGTAACATAAGGTTTATCATTTTGACTAAGAATTTTAAAAAATATTTTGTACGATTAAATAGTTGTTACAAATCTCCCTGGTTGGTGATGGCGGATACGAATCCTGTGGGAAAAAACCGTATCTGCTCGGCGATATTTCGTATAGAAATGTCAAAACGGAGTGCCATTTACCTTATGCCTATCTCTGACTAAGTGTATTTTATAAGTATCAATGTCAATCTATCTTATCCATATCAACCCATTATATTAAAATAAAGTCCACCATACCAAACCTAAACTTATGAAAAACTGAACTGAATCTCTATCTTACTTATAAACAATGATTATCTCGATTGACAAAAAAACTTTGCTATATTAAGGAATGCAACATTTTCATGATATAAAAGTATTCTCTTTACTTTGTTTCATACCATTTTTTTTCTATAAGTTTATCAACAACCAATAGAATATGATGGCCATGGTTGGTACCAAGGGGTGGTCCCCATTTACCACTAAGACACAAAAAAAACACATAATTCTAACTGATTCATGATATTTTTAAATAAAAATATCACTTAATCTCACAGCCTTTTTGACTGATTTGATCTTTGTATTTGGATTGTACTTAAACTCTGATTTTCATTAAGATTTTGTAAGAATTTTTTAAATAAATATTATTGAAACGATATATTGTTTTATTTTTACCCATAAATCAGCAATTAACTTCCAGACCCCCTAGAGAACCAAAGTAAAATTTAAGGAAATAATCAATTAGATTCTGGATAGATTATTCATACAAATTTTTATTAGAATGGATTATGATGTAACATACTTTGAAAATATAGATTTTTTTTATAAATTTCAAGCCATTGGAAACCTGTACGTTTTATTTCATAGGTTAATGTTAAAACTTAATGTAATCAAAATAGAATACGGTTTGAAAAGAAAGAATAAACAATATATTTAAGCATGAATATTGATTTCTATTCTCGGCCTAATATTTAATAAAAAATAAGGCTGTTTATAGTTTACATTAAGGATTAACATTGTGTGTGTAATATATATTACAAATATTAAATTTAAGTCTGAACAGGAAGAACGTAAATGAAAATACAACAAATCTATCATAAATCTATTTATTATTTTCAAAAAATATATGTACGAGAAACAATAAATAATTATTTAACGTAGAAACGTTTTCGAATCACATCACAGTGACCCCAATAAGTCTTAACTAATAAAGAGATCCATTCCAATACTTAACTGACGGTTAACTTTTTATAATTCAACACAAAGGTTTAACATTAGAAGCAATATTGCTTAATATCACAAAACTGCAGTCAGTTAAATAATGGAAGCAGATACCATTTTATATCCTTAAATAAAATTGTTTTCATTCTCATTTTAACTGAAGAAAAAAAATTACTTCATATCCTTTGTAACGTACCTAGTTCTCTGATATCTCAAAATTAATTTAATACATAAGATATTTTGATGGATATTCTGTGGTAGTCCAATCTCATGCTAATAATTCATTTGAATAACCATACATTCATTTATACAGACAATAAATTGCTGTATCTTGCTTTTTGATTCCTAAATATACTGCTGAGCCTTTTATTATTAATAATACGAACATCTATTTAGGCACATTGTCTATATGTCCAAATGTAAACAGGGAATTATCACTGGCAAACTGTGATTTAAAAAAATGATAATACTATAAAGTAACTGAAATGTAAGTCCTCGAAAACAACATAATAAATAAATTAGTAAAAAATCACAAAACTCTTAGAATACTTAGTGCAATCTTTAGAATTATGCGTGAATTAATTTTTTTTCTTACTTAATTTATTTATATCGTCTTCGTTAAAACTCTTTTAATCACATTCAGACGCAGTTTTAGGTAATGCTAAGGACAAATCATTTACAGTATCAAGTAAACATTATATGCATGTTTTGGATTAGAAAATATTCCTAAATTGAGCCATAACACTATATAAATCAACCAAAAAGTTTAATGTAACATCAGTTTTTACAAAGTATTTGTTATAAAATTAATAAAAAAATAATTTCTTAAATATTTTTGTTATATATTTTGGTTTTCAGATAAAGAACAGAATAATATGTTGTTTCTGATAAATATCCTGAACTAGGTTGCGGATAGGTAAAAATATTAGAAAAAAATCCATATAAATGTAAATTTTTTTTTACTAAAACTGCGCATTCAACCAACCGATCGCTTAGCCTCTGAGAGACGACTTAAACTATATTTACATTCTCTATTCTAATGAAAGTGATTGAATGTTACGGTAAAGTATCTGAGATCGTTCATTCAAGAATGTATGCGCTTCTTGCTTTTAACACGGGAAGAGCTCACGTGAAGCCTCTTAAAAATAAGAGCCACGTGTTTTGCTTCAAGTTAAGACACTGCTAAAAGCTTAACATTTTTGGATATAATTTTGGTATTTAATTATTTGATTTCGTTAAAAATGTATGTATATACATTATTGCTGCGATTTCGTCTGCCATTACCTGACTAAACTGTACAATTTCGTTTCAATTCGTAAAATTTATTGCGCATCATTAGAAAACATTAATTTTGGCCCCAGTTAATAAAACCTTAAGGTTACCTTACCGTGACATCCAGCGAAGCTGCTTAGTCCGGTGGCCGTTGAAGCTCATCACTTTCATTAGCACTTTTCATCTCTCTCACACACACCGATTTATCACTTGACACACTTTTCGTCTCTTTCGCACTCTCCAATTTCGTTTCAGAGTTTTTCACATTCGTGTCACACTTCACATCTCTATCTTTTGCATTATCTTTAACTGGTCTGGATTCTGTCCGCTCCTTTGACCTGTGTTTCCGCTCAGAGCTCCTGTGCCTGTGCTCTCTGTCTCTTCTATCCGATTTATGTGATTTATGTTTTGAATGTCTTCGATGGTCATGATACTTGTCCACTTGGTCTTTTTCCACTTTCTCTCTCTCTGACCTCTCAGTTTTGCTTCGCTCCGTTTTATCGCGATCTTTCTTTTCAGATCTATCTTTTCGATCTCTATCTGACTTATGATCCTTTTCGTTTTTTAATTCTCTTTCGGTTTTCACCTCGAGCTGTGATGTTTTTACTTCTGACTTATCGTCGGCTTTGTCCTGGTCTCTATCAAGCCTAAGCTCAGGTTTTGCCGAGCATGCATTAGCCCCCATACTTCTTTCCTCGATTTTCTTTTCAGGCGTTTTCATTTCAACCTTCTCATATTTGAGATCTATAATTTTCTTATCTGTTCTGACATCCAATTTCCTTTCATCTTGTCGCTCAGTAATTTTATCCAATTTATTATTAGTTCGGTCGGATTTATCACTGGAACGATCCGACTTGTCGCTGGAACGGTCAGATTTTTCAAATGGTTTGTCTGATTTATCGCATGTCCTTTGGGACTTGTCTGATCTATGCTTGTCAGAGTCTTTGTGCCTGTGTCTTTCTTTCTGTTCAGTCTTATCAGATCTGTCATGTTTGTCTGAGCGCCTCTCGTTTTTGTCTTTATCCAAACTCTTTCGAGGTTCTGATATTTTCAGAGCAGACTTCTCTTTAAATTTAGCGCTAAGCGCCCTCATTTCAATTACGCCACTCTTATGTTTTGTCAATTTGCTGGTTTCTGAAAGTAAACAAAGCAAAATTTATTGCAAACAAAATACTACTACTACTAGTACTAATAAAACTAATAAAAATAAAGCTAAATTACCAAAAAAATAATAAAAATACGTAATTCATCTGTCCCATACAACAGACTTAAAAGTCGGAAAAAAAGTCAAAAAGATTGAATCATTGTAATTAATATAATTTAATAAATTTTTAACACTTTCCATAGTTTCCAGCATTACGAACCTGAGTTGCTGACCACGGGAGCGTCTGGCGGTAATCTTTCATCCGCCGGCGACGATGCTTCTGATGAGGGATAATACTGCTTGAGACGGAGGTGCCACGCTGAAAAAGCCAAACTATTTATAAAAATACTTCATGCGATAGACAAAAGAATCCTATGTCAATAGTTATTATTCTATTGCGGAGATAATTAATATATAAGAATTATATATTAATTCTTTCGTAATATTGATTATCCTATTTATTTATTCCCTGTTTTAAATAGATATAAAACAGCGGAACAGTTTCTATATTTGAGGTTACCGCCCGGAGCCACTTCAAAGAGAAGATAAGAGTAACTCACCAACTGAAGTGACCGCAGACACAGTTCTAAACTGATGTATAATATTCCTCGGCAAAAAGTAGACATCATCGGAGCACAGCGGCAGACGCGAGTATCTTACTCCTTCTCGTCGCAGTTGGTTCAATTTCGCTTCTTCTAACCTAGAGCCAAGAACATTAACATCATATTAACCATATAAACCACAAGTAATACTAAAATGTATATGATATTTACACATACCCACACAAAACTACAATAAAAAATTCAAACTTAGCTGCTACGTAGAATAAATCTTAAATGTACAAATTTCTAGCCTTACAGGAGGTCCGTTACTAGGAGGTCTCACTGGCTCTCGGACAACTAGAGGTATCCAAGAACCGCCAATTATTGCTTAGCCTTTTCACCTCCCGTGGTATTTATTAATCCCACTCACCATGTGACGCACTGCGATATCGGCGGCTCATACAGGTCCAGCTGAAGCAGCTGGACCAATTTGTTGAAGTCGGCAGCATGGAACGCGACCACGTCCTTCGTTATCCTGCCGCGCTCTTGCTCGTCCCCTACGTGTATCGCTTTTAGCACACCTGCAAATTACCAATGAAACAAAATGAACAATACCACAATTGTTTTTGCAGTAAATCAATTTTATAAATCAAATCCTATATTATTTATCGAAAACTTTTAGGACGACATATGTAAGGAGCAGGGTAGGCGAAAAAATGGCACGCGACACAACATTTCACGTCGCCGATCATAAATTAAACTTGTAAAAAAATTTAAGGTGTTAAAACAAGCGAAAATTCGATGCTTTGTTGGATCAAACTTCATTATTCCAAATAATCAGATATTCAAAATTATTTGATGGCACGTCAATGATCCAATTAATTTTTTTATTAGCAAAAATGGCACTTTAGCGCATAAAGGTTCGCCTACCCTGCACTGGACAATATACAAATGGTACTGACCGACGGCGGCTGTGGTGATGCGGTCGAGGCCGTGTCCCACGTGGTCCGCGTGCGCGCGGGTTCGGTCCTCAAAGAGGAACTCCCGCGCCTCGCTGTACCGCGGCAGGTATTGCAGGTTTCGCAGCTCGTTTATACCGGTTCTGGGAATAAATTTACAGGGAATCTCAAGTCAAAATCCTCATAAAGTCGAAAATGCTTATTCCTTCCGCAGAAACTCTAATTACGCGGTATCTCAAATTAATAGACTTTGTAAATCTAACAAAATGTTATTTCCCCACGAGTTTATAAGAATATTTATTCTCTGTAATTCCAATTGCAAGGAGACTATGTAAGTTAGTAAAGTATGAAGGCGTCTTACTTGAACTTCTCCGAAATCATAGCAATATAATTAAAAAGAAATTAGAAAGTGTTGTGTTTATACAAATAAACGAATAATAAAAACAGGAATTCTCAGATCTGGTCGTATTCATAAGTATCATTTAGTCGATCTGATTAATTTGAAAATAGAAATTTCTTCGTACCGTCGTTTCTTGATCGGACTCTTGCCAAGCTCAGCAGTGGGCACAAGTTGTTCCCCAGGCCTTATCCACAATATGGGTCCATCGTTCGACTCTTGTGGCTCCATCTCTACAGCTGCCATCGGACCCCACGGCATTGTCTGTGAAGAAAATATGCCTCGTAGCTAAATCTTATAAGCCAACCCCTAAAAGAGAGGTATCGGGTTTGATCACCAATAAAAAAATTAATTTATAATTTATTCCGACTTGGGAAGGTATTGATGGTTGCCGTGCGAATGTTTAACTATTCACAAGATGCCAGATTCTACTTACCAGATTAAGGAACGGACATTCAGCCAACATTTCTAGCATATCCGGGAAGTATCCGCCGACTTCTTCGTGCACTGTCCCCACAAGAGAGATCTGGTGTAGCGGACCACTCCGGAATGTGCCGGCCAAATACGACTGCTGTACCTGAAAACCAGAAAATGAAATCCAAACTAAAATACAACATATTCAAAGACAACACTGAAACTATATTAAATATTTGCATGAAAAAGTTTACAACACCAATTCGGAATTGACCCTTCTCACAACTGGAAGAATCCTAATGAAATTTTACAGAAAACGAGCTGATGCCATGGCAAAGCGTTAATTGGCTATGGCCATATAGATGGATAAAATATGGCTATTAAAACATATGTTTTTGGTGTAGAAAGATTAAAATTTAAGGTTTGAAAGCTTTTGGGCTTAACAACCCTTATGTCCCTATTCTTGAAGCTAATTGATTTGCGTTCCACTAACAGTTGAACTTAATATTACGGTATAAAAGTTCAATATTATTACGAATCGTTTATATGACAATATGGAAGTGTTGTTTTTAAAATTCTTCAAACAATTTTTTTTTAACTTCTCTGCATAAGAACCATTAACGTACTTCGATGAATATTGTATAAAAAATAGCGAAATCGGTTCAGCTGTTCTCGTGTTTGCGCTCTATCAGCACATTAAACAAACTGATAGACAGAACATAATAACATATAACTTAAGATGTATCATCCATGGGAGAGCCACACTGAAGCTTTCGCCGACGCACTAATTTAGCCGACTCACTCGGAATAATAACGAACTCAAAAAAAAACAGCGTAAAATATACTAGCTATATGTTCCGCTGCGTGAAGATACTGACCCCATTAAGTTATACCTCCAAAGCGGCGTCAAAACATTACCAAAACGCTGATTTCTATGCATTTGTCCATGGGCGGCAGTTATTTCTTTTTATCATGGGACCATTATGATCACCCGCCAGCTCTATTATGCGCTATATATTATCTTACCGACCTGTTGGTAATAGCGGCTGATGGTGGTGGTCTCAATATCCGAGGCTCGTGCCAGTACCCCGGCTTTAACTGTGAGAGTTGGATACTGCTCGGAGAAGTATTTCAATAGGCAGGGGAGTCGCGCGGCCGCGCCACGTACGACGCCGCACACGAAATGGGCCCAGCCCTCGCTGTCTTCGGAGAACACCAGCTGCAATTGTAAATATTTATACATTAAAATACACGATACTCTCCCTTACTAACAAAATATTGTCGGTAGCTATATATTGTTAGCAACCATCTGTACGAAAACGGTAGCGTTCCAGTCCGCAGCCTCTCCTTTCATATGCCCCGTATACGTACGTCGCCCTTTCACTATTTCTTATTGTATAGATAGTAGAGTAGGTGGGTCTCCTGTATGCTAAGAGAACTCCGCCGCCCATGAATAACCGGGCCAAAGTGCGTGCATTGCTTGTGTTGTCGGTTTTTCACGCCACTAAATTGGCTCTTTTAAGGGTCTCCAATGTCCTCACTCACTCTGCGAAATACAGTATAAGTACCGTTTCATATTTTTCATTTCGTGTTCTGCGAGCCCGGGATATCACTTTGGACGAGCTAATCCAATTAGTGCGTCAGTATATGCTTCATATTGGCAGAAAATTGCTCGCTATACCATATAAAACTGACAATGTGACAGTGCACAATGATTATACTACCTTGAGAAACTCTTTGGCCAAGGCCTCCTGCTGTGTCGGCCCCAGCATGTCCACCTCGTTCTGATGCAGGTACACGACACTGGCACCACCATTCGGATGCGTCTCCACACGCATAAGCCTGACAGAACAAAACAGTAGCTTAAAACAACAATTTTAGTTCAAATATTCTTTTTGGAACAGATAGTAGTTAATACTATTTAATAATACATAATATTAAGGGTTGTATTTTTTGTATAGTAAACGTTTTCGCTGTAACAAATTGTACATGACGTTATATCAAATTATATTTCACATATATTACACAATTTGTGTAATATATGTGAAATTAAGATTATTACTAACATATAACTTTTCCCTTTTAAATAATGTTTTTTTGGCGGGAATAACATAGCATATGAACAAAAATTAAGCAACAACTTTTTGATTTGACTAAATTAACAACAACCTTAGTAAAACCCACAAATTAAAGTCCTGATTTCCAATCAAATAAGTTTCCCTTCTGACGTGTGGGTTTCTACACACACCTTCTTTCTATATCTCATCATCATCATCATTCCAGCCGTAA
Organism: Delias oraia; assembly: GCA_018230265.1. Taxonomy (NCBI): domain Eukaryota; kingdom Metazoa; phylum Arthropoda; class Insecta; order Lepidoptera; family Pieridae; genus Delias; species Delias oraia. The sequence goes on from DWCF01001220.1 coordinate 17,180, forward strand.
AACGTCCACTGCTGGTCATAGGCCTCCCGCTTGGAGATCCATGAATTTTTATATATAATTTAATGAAAACAGTATTGGTTTGAACCAATTATATATACATGTCAAATATTGGATTATTTTTTAAGCACAACACAATGTGATTCGTCTAAAACAAAGAACCAACAATTAATTTTATGCTTTAGTTTTCTAATCAACAATTTAAATTACTTTAACTATTACTCAATTACAACAACAATTCAAAAAAATTCAGCACTTTATGAGAAATAATAGAAATCCCATATGGGTCGGATGTCATTATATATTCCATCTTTAACAGCAGGTATGTAATCTTTTTTTTAAAGACAGCCTAGAAAAAACCGGAAAAAGGCAGATCATACCTATGATACTTGAGGTCCTTCAGATCCAGACTCAAAGCCAGCGGGCCCCAGGTGGGTGCGGTCCTCTCTCTCCTGCACTGCACGCCGATGGAGCACCTCTTCACGCGCGCCCGACGCCTGCACTGTTGGCACGAATGCCGCGACGAATGAGATCTGGAAGCATTTTTTCAATATATAAAACAAGTTTTAATACGCGGTCTCTATTTTCATGAACCTATCAAATTAAAAATCTCTGAAAAGCCTGGTAATGATATCACACCTTACTCCCAAAGCGTGACATTTTACAAAATCTATCTATATTAATATTATAAAGAGTGTTTTTATGATCAGACAGTTCTTTTAACAATCATCTCTATGTCATATCTTACAGCCCCCTATGCAGAATGTGCATGGAGGAAAAAGAAACAGCATCTAATATCCTTCTTGAGTGTACAGGAGTAGCAATGTCTGGGCACATCATCTTGGAATACCTCGGATGTTCTCTGAAATTGCCAGCAATCTGAAGGGATTCACAGACTTGTCACAAATTTGACAGTGGCTTACCATCAAAGAAACACGTCTGTCAATGTTTTGCTATATACAATATAATACATAACAAGTTATGTATTGTATTTAGTTTTAGTCACTTGTGTGCTTAAAATCTTACCTTTCTCTCTCTCTTTCTTTCTCCTTCTCTCTCTCAACTTTCACTTTGACTTCACTCTTATCAACTTCCATTTTGAGCCTTTTAATCGATGTGTGAATTTGTGGAGACGACGACATCTCCTGCTTAATCTTAAACGGCAATTCCAGATTTCCATAACATGGTAACTCCCTCCTTGGTGCTTGAAATTTAATCGCTTTGAGAGACAAGTTAAAATGTGTGGAGAGCCGTCTCGAACTACCTTCCAGTAAAACATTTGCTCTTGTTACTTTAGGATACTTATATTTTAACATTGAATGTTGAAAATGTGAGTTGATGATCTGGAGCTGTTTTGACACCGATGAATATATCTTTTTTGTTGAATCATCACGGGGTATTGTATTAGATAGCTGGGTTTGCTTCCATGAAGCATTTATGCCTCCAATATACTCCAGTAACGGATGTGTGACATCCATTGATGACATACTATATAATAAGGGGTTTTTCATTGGAGATGACTTGTGAAATACATGCATGGTAAGAATGGATGTATCTCCGAATCCCCCGGAATCGAACACTGGCCATATCTTGCTTAGTTTTGCTGGTCGCGAGTTTTCCTCCCAAACGCAGAGCTCTTTAGAATCGCCGCTGCGTCTGCGTTTTCTTTCTGAAAAAGTACAATAGCATGTATAGCATAACAACATGTATGTGCCAAAAAGTCCAAAATATTATTTTACAAATTCATAGTATTTTTTTGTTTGTTTTAAAACTTTAGTTTGTTTCAATTAAATAGAATGATTTTAGTAAATAAATTACTAATTTAATTAATAGAGAAATCCTTTTTTCAAAAACTATTTAAAGAAACTGAATTTGCAGAGACAGGTAGTAGTTTATACATAATTATATGAATATCAATTTTTAAAAAAAAACAGATTTTTAGATAAATACCTTGATTGTATGTTTATATAATAATTTCTAACTGATAATTATAATACCTGTTCAGAGTAATATCAAGAAAAATTAAAAGTTAAGAGCGATTAGAGATATATAAGTTAGAATGTAGTTTTAAAAAAAATATTTTGAAAGTACATGAAAAAATATTTATATTCATATTTTAAATTAAAACTTGTATAAGAATTATAACATGTTAAAATTAAATTTCATCATTTCATTTGAATTGTAAGAGAACCTAACTTTTTGTTAGATTCTATCCTTAATAAGGGTTTAGAATGATAGTTATATCAAACTGAATGAGTGATTTATGGAGATTAAAACAAAATAATTACCTTCAACTCACTCAATTATAACAACATAACTCAAAACTACTATTATAGCACACAGCCTAGTCTAACAAGGATATCCAGTTTTCTTTCGCTAAAAATTCAAATGTTATTGGACTCTTAGTGCAGACAAGAAACTTCTGTAAATTAAATTGAAACTACTACTACTATGATGAAATAGAGAATAGAAAGTAGACTCCACAAGGTCAGTGCTGCAATGACTCTAATTTGTGCACCAGGTTTGTGATGTGGAGAACAATTACATTATACAAAGTGGGATAGGAGTAATACGCATGCAAAACGACGTAAAATGCATGAATTGTTTATAAACAGCTATGACCTCCATTACAATGATGTAACTAGTAAGATAGGTTAACAGTTTTCCCACCAAAAATATAACCGAGTGCCGAAATTGTGTTAAATATCTTCGGTGACGAGTTATGTTTATACATCTAAGTCGTAGTTAATTCATTAATCCGTACCTTTAAAATCTCTAGATGTTGTTTGATTCATATTACTTGGCACACTTTCATCATCACCCAATTTCGGCTGTTTTCGACCGACCTGACTGGTTCGTCGACGTTTGATACCTTCACCGGCATCTCCGCTAGCTTTTTCACCGTTAGTTAACTTGTTACAACCATGATTTTCACCAACTTTTACATCGGATTGTAGAGAATCTTTCGACGCCATTGTTCACGCGAAATGGTGAAACCACGACGAAATAGGCAGAATTCGTTAATGCAACATTGATGACACTTGTAAGATCAATATTATTTCAACAGATATACATAATAAAATGTTGCACCAAATTAGAAACACTTTTCTATTGAATAAAAAACAAATTGAGACGCCATTTACTTGGCTGCCTTGGACTTTTTGTTGGCTTTAATAATGTTGCCATTATATCGTGATTTCGTAATGTCTTTCCCTTTTTCGAAAGAATTATCAATATTGCCATACAACAATTCACAATAACTTTGATGATAACACTTATATTATGAAGAAAAATCTATTATCAATAAATTGTAATAATAATAAAATATTTTTGAATTCTGTAGTTGCATAAGTTTATTAATAGCGAAAACTTGTCACTCAATTTTTGTGTGCCATCTATCATGTTATTTATAAGTATTATTAGTTTCAAATGTGGTTTAATAGATGTCACTTTAGTAAATATTATAGATTGATGATTTAAAAGAAAAATGCTTAGAATTAAAATAAATTTCAACAAAAAACATTTTAAAAAATAATTTTGAATTTTTCTATAAAGTACATTTTTATTTACGTATTGATTGATGTACTACTCTTAATGTTTTTCTAATTCAAATATTCTATTTTATTCATTTTGTTATGGTGAACTCCAAAAGATTTCAATATCTGTCTACTTAATTAAGATTTGAAAGTTTGTGTAACGCTTTAATTACAACTTACAGACGTGCAATTTTTTATATTAATAGAACACATCAGACAACCTCCAAGGTAACAACATTTATTGGCCAAATTAAAAACAATAGTAATTAACAAAGAAATCGAAATTAAAAGTATAGTAAATATTAATTGACGATAGAGAGCTATTCATATTTTTTTAATATTCAAATTATTTTTAAATTGATTTTTCGAAACTATTATAATAATCATAATAGTTTCGAAAATTTGATGCTAATTTTCTTATATTTAAGGTACATATAATACAGCACAGTAAATAAAAATAATAGAAATAAACTATAGTATGTATAGTATATATAACAAAGCGACACAGAAGACGAATTAATATCGATGAAATTGTCAAGCCTTCAGGTTGTGGATTGGAGTGAATGAAAAAAGTGTAATTGTAAGTTTTGATACTTTTGATGAAATGTGGTCATCGATGTCTTGCTCTAGAAAGACCAACAGTTGGCCAATGGTATTAATAATGGTAATGGTGGGAATAATGGTATTTTATGGCATGCTAAACATAGCATTCTTTAACTCATATGTCATTTATTATCATAATGTACTCATCAACAGTGAAAATACACTGAATAGAAAAGAATTCTTGAAGAAATTAAGCATACAGCTTACTTTCAAGCAGTTCAGATGGAACAAAGATTGGAAACTTTGACCTTTAGAAGATTCCTGCGCCAAAATATTAAAGAAATCTTACCTGAAAATACTGTAGATCAAGAAAGAAAGGAACTTGTAGTAAAAACACGTGGGGGAGCCATGCTAACGCATTAATTGGGCCGGCTCGTCCAAAGTGATACCACGGGCTCACAGAATACTCAGCGTGAAAGAGTACATGTACTGTGTTTCACAGTATGAGTGATGGTATCGGAGGGCCTTAAAAGTGCCGGTTAAGCGGCGTAGAAAGCCAGCAACACAACCAATACGCGGAGTGTGGCCTGGTTGTTCATGGGCGGTGGTGTTCTCTTACCATTTAGGAGACCCACCTGTTTATAGAAAAAAAACTTTGTGGGTACTGCAATTAAAAATAAGAAGAATGTTCAAAATGGAACGTGCGCTCTGCAATAAAACTGTCTGTGTTTCGAAAATAATATGATTTATTCTTGTTATGTAAAATACTGTTAAATATTTATATATATTAAAAAGTGCCATTTATTTGAAATAAAAGACTGAAAGTGATGTACAAAGGTAAGAAGTTAAGTTTGTTTACTTTTAAGAGAATTTTAGTCCGCTATTGTAACTTTTTACTAAGTAAATATAGTAATATAATATATGTTTTATTTCTTTCATAATTTCATTTAAAAACTCATTAAGATCCTATAAATAACTAAACTCATATTTAACAATATAATGTTTAAAAAAGTGGTGAGTATGGGTATGTGATAGGGGAGCGGGGGGCAGGTCGTTATAATTTCTAGATAATTGCTAATATCACAAAAACTATCAAATAATGTATATATTTGATTGCTTTTACCGTTACTCTATTCAGCTAGTGAAATATTATTGGAAAAATATTAAAATTTACCTTATTTTTGTCACAGTGGACAGTTAATCAAATAAATCACAGTAACAGGTAACCTGATTTGTGGCTAGTTGTTATACTTTCGGAGTACGATTTTACAGTAGGTAAATAAACAAAATCATCAATGATAAATAATTTTTTTATTATTTAACGTTATGGACAAAAGAGATCATTCTAAACAGTCTTATAACATTTATGTGTAATTATAATATCTGTATTGTATTTTTTAACTTTTAACAGTAATAATCACATAACTTTGGTAGGAACTTTCTTAAATTTTATATAAAATACTTTTTTATTACTGAATTTAAAAATTCGTCAGTATAAATAATTTATTGCATGTACATTAACATGATATAAATGTCAACATATAATAAAGTATTATACTTTTTATTCTGTGGTACATCTACCACAGCAGATTCATAAACTTCTTGAGTAGTACCTCTTTCCGTTTTTCTTTTGTAGTTTCTCATTATAAAAAAACAATGATAATTTAGAATTTAAACAATAATTTAGAGTTCATTTTTTTAAAAGCAAGGATGCGAAAATGAATCTTTCGTTCCGACAGCTCCATTTTCTCGCCATACTAAGGAATACTACCATCATTTATTCTAATTTTTAAGTACAACGAATCATTTCTATTTAATAGTCAATGAGATGAACGATAATACAAGCTCTGAGGCTGGTTGTTTTTTAGGATTGTGTTACATGTAACAACTTACACCAAAAAATTGTAACAAGCTGCTCCATGTTATGTTTTTAATTAAAATTAATGTCGCCATTAGTGGATATCAATAGCAGAATAAAACGCTAATGCGATTTAAAATTAGATAGATTATGGACGTTCGAGGTTAAAAAAAATTAGAGAATAACAAATCTGGAAAGCTCATAACCTAGAAGCTTGCCGCTCGGCGAGTCACTGATTGTTTTTTTAAGGCTTCCACAGCTTCTCACGGAGTTTTGGAGCGAATCGTAGGCTTGCTGAGAAATGGGTTGTGATGTGACTAGCACAAGGGCGTCTCTTGCGAGTCAGGAACCTCGGCATAGGCCGTCGCGGGAACGTTGGCCGCCTGAGCAGCCGGTTGGAAGCTCACCGGGGTGTGCTTTGCGACATATATCGGTCGATTTTTTTAATGCAATGCACGATGTTATAAGAAAACAAATGAGTCCACTTACGTCTTCCAAAGAGTTCAAATCCCGGTCAAAATGCGTGTAACTTCTTACTTCTGTCACAAGAAGCCCCGTCTATAATAGGTGGCTTGATTATCTTTAACGTCATATCAAATGAATTTATCTTTCTAGGGTTTAATAAATTAAGAAAATGTGTTTTTATATGGTATAGTGCACAAACGTGCAGGTGGGTCTTCTATATGGTAAGAGAACACTGCCACCCATGGGCGGTGACGGTGCGGTGCGCAGTATAAATGTAACATTGGCGCGGTTGTCCATGGACATAGTTGTCCGTGCATTATTTGTGTGGCCGGCTTTTTACGCCACTTAGCGTCATTTTAAGGGCCTCCGATATCCTCATTCAAGCGTTTAAGGCATTTTGTGTCGCGCACCACCTCCATGGGCGTCCATTGGCGGTGGTGTTCCCTTCCATTTAGGAGACCCACCTGCTCCCTTGTCCGTTATATTATAAATAATATAAACTCACTAATCCATGAATTAACCAGTGACAACAACGTGCTATTAAATTATCATCTTGAAATGAAATCTCAATTATATGTAAGTACTACATTAAATCGTAAATGTTTCATATAATTACGTATGTCTTATTATGGGGCCCTCCTAACATTTGGCGCGTCAAATCAAAATGGTTTCGTCGCGCTGACAAACAATGGGCATATCAGCACGTAAACTTTTATATATTACTACGCGCGTTAATTTTAGACAGGCGTCTATCATTCATTTATTTATGATCCCACTAAATTCGCAAATTCTAAAGCACTGTGATTTACTTCATAGTTTTTATTTAAATCTATATAATTTTTAAAATAATAAAGTTATATTATGTATAATAATAACAGATTAGTGTTATTTTACCTTTTCTCATTATTAAATTAATTCAGTTACGAAGATGCTAGTTAGTTGTAAATGTCCCATGCTGAACCATATGCTGACGCACTAATTGGGCCGGCTTATCCGAGGTGATCCACGGGCTCTCATACTTAGAGTGTAACGGTACTTGTACTGTTCACAGAGTGAGTGAGAATATCGGAGGGCCTTAAAAGTGCCGGCTAAGCGGCATATCGTGGTTGTTCATGGGCGGTGGTGTTCTTTCAGCATCAACAAACACACGCCAGTATGCGCATGACGGAGTTGAAGGCAATATAGTAAAGAAACGTTTATAAGTGAGCTCTCCAAACGTTACGTAAGATTATTCTCATTAAAAAACCGTACAGCGAACTGGGCAAAATGATGCCTAATTTGTATGCAATACATACCGCGTCGGGACCCTGAGCAATTTGCAATTTTTTCTAACGACATTAATATTTAGACTCGGCTATTTAATATAAATAAATTGTCAAACGTCGCTTACGCATTTCGGCTGCGTAACTCAAGTGATTTATTTTGTATATAACTTTGAGATTTCCTTGTGACGCCGAATTGGCGATCGGAGTTAGTAGTTTTTAGTTTAATTTCATCTGTATCGCCTCAATATCTGTCGTTTCACTACTAAGAGGTTTTAGAGGCATTTTCTGAAGCACACCACTGTTTTGTAGAATCAGCTGGAAACCAACACGACGCGTCTTTTAAAAAAAAATTAAGTTTAAGATAAACTTAAAGGCCGGCAACGCAACCGCGGTTCTGCAAGTGCTTGGGGTGTCCTTGGGCCGTAAAGTGGGCGTTCTAACTTTTTAAATCACAAATCTATGGATACGAGAAATTAAAAACGAGCAGCCATAGAGAATGAACCTATATACTAATTTGACCACAGATGACATCAAATAATCTCAGTAAAACAATATTTTCACTAACATTTATATGTATAAAGTTAGGTGTAATTTAAATCTGGATCGATAGAAAATCTCATATTTATAAATTGTGACTCACTCATCACTTAGACAGAGATAGAATAATTTAAAAAAATTTACAAAAACAAATAACTTTCAAACTAAAAACCACATCAAAATAAGTCCATTCTAGATAAATCCACAGAGTCAAACACAAATCGTAAACATATAATATTTTTTATAGCGGACAACGGAGCAGTTAGTAAGCAAAAAATAAGCAACCGCGCCACAGTCCGCGCATTGGTTGTGTTACCGACTTTTTACAGTTGCGACAGTATTACACTCGTCCGGAAACTGTCAAGCCCTTTCATAGACCTAGAAATTATAAATTAAATTATAACTTATAATTGTCCGGACCGGGATTCGAACTCCGATACATCTCGTTTCGTGGTCGACTTATAAAACCAATTAGCTACCAGGCTCTATAATATACACTTGTAATATTCATTTTTGGAGGCTTGAGCACAGCCTTAACACTGGTTGTTAATTTGTCATGTGTAATGAGAAGTATACTTAGCTGTAAGAGGAATATTTCTAACAGAAATTAGAAAGTATTCGTCTGTTTGTGTATCTAATATTTATATAGGCCGGCTAGTTTCCTGTTCGAGCACAAGTATGCTGCGTGGAGAATATAAACTACCATAAAACATGACATTATTTGAAAAAATAATATTTTAAGTTTTAACATCGAGTCGATGAGAACTCATAGAAATAAATGTTCGTGTTAATACATTCAAACGAATTGCAAATATTTATTATTAATGTAATATTTTACAGAATTGCAGATTTTTTCTTTATTTTTTATTTCCATTATATCTATAGGGATTTTTCGTTTTAAATATTACTAGGACTTAAATGAATGAACTAATAATTATAAATTTCTAGTTATAATGAATTTGTTTCATGTAAATTACTAGATCTAAACTATGACTTATGAACTTCATTCCAACAATTATAGGAAGAATAATGAACGTTAAAGAGAAACATCGCATATAGAACTTCCTTCCTCCTTTGAAATGTGATGAAAAAAGATCAATCATATACTCTAATCTTTGTCTCCATTGTCTATTATAATACCACAGCTTGTATTTTAATTGTAATAGGCGATTTATATGAATTAAATTATTATCACAGACAATAAACTTCTTTGAGCTATATCTCCTTGCCACTCAACGTCGCAATATAAGTAGGAAACACATCGCATTGTAATCCTAGATGCGTTTATCGCTTTAAAATAGCTAAAATGTGTTAAAAATACATCGTAATGTGCGTATGCTCCGCTTGGCGACCACATTCGAAATAATAATTGTATTAAGGAAACATGAGCGCGCATGTGTTTGTTTGTTTGTTTACCCGACGATGACGTAATATGTTTATTCTCGCGAGTGGAATGGGGCTAGCTGGACTGCATGATGTAATTTTTAAAACAGACCACTATAAATGTCTTTACACAGGATTTTAATTATATAAAATAAAAACCTTTTCTTCTTTAAGTATATAAATCCAGCGATTCTATTCACCAAAGTACAACTGACATTTCTTAATTTTGCGCTTTTGGTAAACATGTAATACTTAGCTAACAATTATTGGTATCAGTGCATACAGATAACAATAGAACATGGGTAAAATATTACAATCGCAGCGATTACGTAATATATTGTGCACAATATTGACTTCAAATTCAGTCAAATTTCTGTCTCAAAATCTTCTACTGATGTGTCTTTTCAAAGGCAATAAGCAATAAAAATTATGTGATTTACTATATTTTTATCCTAAACCTAAAATTAGAGGTTGTATATGGATTGATTTATGATGGATGGCTAAATGGTAATGTTGCAAATAGAGAAGTCACAATTAAACCATGACAGTTACTGAAGAGGCGCTGGACATAGACAATTAAAAAAGGAAGCGAGAGGTAGTTGAATGTCGGCTTGTCGTCCAAGCCGGGTCGCCCCTTGTTTACACACGCACACCACCGCGCTCACGCACACTATACCACGCCCGTCGCTTATTTAGGTATATTGTTGTTTATTTTATTCGGCGCTATGCTCTACCACGGGCGAGCCTTTCGACTCAGTTTTAACGCACATTTGAAACGACAAACTATATGATATGCTCGCTCGGTAATTATTCTAATCGGAAACGAATAATTATCGCGATTTATTTGGTAACGTAACTTTGTGGCGGGCTGCTCTTGTCTTCGCGTATCCTAATAGTTGTTTATCATAGTTTATTTTTATCGCGACGTGTTAATAATTGTGGGGCCTCCATTCCGCGCTAGTATTTGTTTCAATCGGTTGCGGAAACGGTGAAAAATATCTGCAAAGAGTTTGTTCACCTAGAGACCTATTTGAATACTTTTCGGTGAGTGACAGCGCGGGAGGATTTCGAAAAGTTTGCACTTTGGCGGGAACGCGGGTGATGGAAGTGTGTTGAGTTCGATTTACCAATGCTAGTTGAGTTTTTTTAGCGCGTTTTCGAGGTTAAGCGGCATGCTAGATATTTGAACAAGTGTGTTTTCTAATGGATTTATTTTGAGGTGAGTTTAAATTTGCTTGTGTTAGTGTATTGTTGGTTCGTGTTTGTGTTCGGTGGCGGGAAACCGAATACCCAGCCGGTTCTCTGCGTGTGTGCGTGCACAAACAGTGTACGTGTGTGCGTTTATTGTCACTTTGTTTAAGAGGGGACACGAGGAGGGACTTGTCATGCATTTAGGCGAAGCTTGACGAGTTGAATTTTTTAATTTATGTATGAAGAATACGCCGTGACGTCATACCGTTTTGGCACGTGTAGACACCGATATGAAATATTTTTCACATCCTAATTTATTATGTAAACGTGAATTTATTTAATGTCCAATTGGTTCTGTTTGTTTGGTGTCAGAATTTACAGCTTATCGCCAATTTGTTAGGCTCGCTAATCACGATCGGAAGTAGAGTTCGATTCCCGATATTTCGGAGGGCTTCTCATTTCTTATCATTAATATCAACTTTTTCTTATAAGCCACTCATGAACTAAAAGTAACATTGCTAAGTTCATTACTGTAGAAACTTCCAGCATTAGATGGTATCACGAAATAATCGTAAGGTTAGCCTGAGGGAATGATAAGGCAATATATGATTTCTGTTTTAAATAAACCTTCAAAAAATCAAAATTGAGGTTTTAAATTAGTTGTGTATTTTTTGGCTTCTTTATTTTCTCTTATCTTGTTTTTGTGTATTGATATTGGTGTCAAACGAAAGGAATTACTCCAAAGTGGTACATTTGATAATCCTTTGGATTTTAGGTTCTTGGCTGAACCAGGAAAACTTTGTTTTACCATATATATGTAAGTCCGTCTCGGACTGATAGGATAGACATTATCAAGTACTACAACAATTCCCTCAGATCACAACCATATATCTCTCATCGTTTAGGTAGCGTACGTAAGAAACATCGTAGAAGCATGTTTTTATCGACTTTGCAAATCCGTGTAGGTATTATTTAAAAAAATCTTATAATTTTTCGCATTCATTCCAAGCCCATATTACGAATAAAAAGCTTAGTTTTCTATTGAAAACTGAGAAAAGTGAAAGAATTTTCAAGAGGCTCAATAGATCCAGAGATTACCCCCTAAAACATCACAAATACAAACTTTGCCCCTTTTATCATATTAGTATTTTATATGGAATAGAGTACAGCGGAGCAGATAGGTTTCCTATATGGAAAGAAAACCGCGCCGACCATGGATTACAAGTGTTTCCCAAATGCAAGAATAAGATGAGTTTTAGCCTGCGTATTGCGCTTCCCTTCTTGGTGCAGCAAGAGTTTTGCAATTACCTATTAGACTATTGCTGTTTATAAAAAAAACCTATCAGAGTAGGACATTTTGAGCTTAAATTAGCATAGCCATAAAGTACAACCAGATTTATAAATGTCTAAAAATTAAATGAGTAATTACAAAAATTACTGCAGTCGCAAGAGTTAAAAGTCTCTTGTTGACTGTAATAAATATGTGTAAACATTTTCATTTCGTATCGTCATAAAAAGCTGCTTTAGTCTTAGTCCATTAGTCTTAGTGCTTAGTCCATTTTAAATATACACATATGTTTTCATATAAACACGAATTAATCGAGGCCATACAAAAATTCAGACATATCTTTCATTTACTTAGTTTTTACAATACTAATAAGGCTTTGATTAAGTCTGAAGCTAATATTTTGACTTAAATTTATTTCATGGGTACAAAATTAAGTTTTAAAGATTTTAATCTTAATTTATTTATTGTGTGGTAAATCGTAATTTACTTATTGAAAAGTCACGAATACAACATAAAAAATTTGGATGTATACTGAGATTCTTGACACCCTCATAGCTAAGTGGTTTAATAAGTCTACCCGAGAGAAATTGAGTTCGAATCCCGGTCCGGGATTATAAATTATAATTTATTCGTCTATGGAAGGGCTTGACAGTGGCCGGGAGACTGTCTTAATACTGTCGAACCCATGGGACAGCCATGTTGACGCATTTATTGTGCCGGCTCGTCCGAATTGATACCATAAGCTCACAGAATACTCAACGTGAAATGGTATTTGTATTTGAAACGGTGCTTCTATTGTGTTTGGCTGAGCGAGTGAGGATATCGGATGCCCTTAAAAATGGCATGGTAAGTGGCCAATTTAAACAACACAACATAACTGGTTATCAATGGGCGCGCTGTTCTCTTCTCATATAGAAGACCAGCTCCATTGTCCGCTATACCAACAACATAAAATAGATATGTTTAAAAAAGGTTAGCGCTCGTCTTTATGTTGGTCCACAAGTGGCTGAGCGCTGGTTTTCATCGCCCCCATAAACACAAACAAAAAGATTTTAGAAACACATAGACGCACATTGTTGTTCAATAATCCATTTTAGAGCTATAACACCACAGACAATTTCTTTCTCAATGTTTGATGAGGATAAAATGGAAAATTCGACTGAAAATCTGTCTCATAATATCATTGGCTGTGATTTAAACTCTTATGATATAATGTATTTAATTAAATAACGCTTATCTATAAACATTTGTATAGGTAGAAAATTTAATTAATAATTACGATAAGAATGCAAATTTTTAATAGTTATTTCTATGAAATGGGAAGGTAAGAGCAAGGTCTCATCTAAGACAAGCGGTCTCACGCCCAAGAACACTCCCGGCCCCTGCTGCCGTCGATGCGTTGACAGACTTTTACATAATATATTAAATATGTATTGTATGTAATATATCTTCAGCGTTGAATTACTTATTACTATTATTTCATGGTCATATACTTAAATATTAATAATGTGTCGATACATGAGATGTCAGCAAATGTTTTATTACAAGAATCTGAAGAATTTCAGAACTCATCCGAATTGAAATAATAGAATCTCGGGAGAAAAAGTAATCTCTATTTTATATTGAAAATTCAATGGCTGTGTTTGTTAAGCTGAATGCAAATCGTGAAATATATTTTGATAAAATTTTATACAAAGATAAAATAGAGTTTGTGAAATGGCTTATCTTAACTGTTAGTATAGTAAAAGTTAAAATTAAACTAATAAACTCAAAAAAGCTGTTCGGTAAAATTGTAATTACCTATTAATTGAACTTTTCTTAAAAAGTAATTATAGGAAGCCTTAATCATCTAATTTCCGTACAAATTCGGAAGTCCCACATTCGTATCCTGCGTCAAAAGTTATCAATTTAGAACATTTTTTCCTCAACTTCCGCTATTCTGATTGCAGTTTAGAAATTTTTATATATCTGAAAATATAATATCGTATTTCGCAGAGTGAATGAGGAGATACGACTTACTAAGTTTTATCGGTTAAGCGGCGACACAAATTGATTGAGGTATGGTTGTCCAAGGGCGACTTTGTCTCTTACCATCTGAGAACCCATCAGCCTCATAGTCTACTATACGAGTACAATAACAAAAATAAATTATCGTATAAAACGCCACTCCGGCGAAGCAAGTTTTTTTATACCCAGAAGCGGACAACGGACCAGGTGTCTCTCCTATCTCTTATAGGTATAGTATGAGCAAACTGCCACCTATCATCAAACGCGCCACAATCCGCGCTTTGTTTGTGGTGACGGCTGTATTCGCCGCTTAAGCTGCACAATTTCAAGGACCTCCGATAATTATGAGGATATCGGAGGTCCTTGAAATTGTGCCGCATCGTCTGTGAAATTTCTGTAAAATGTCTGTGAAATTGTGTGTGTGACCTACTCAACAAAACACAGTAAAAGCACCCTTTCTCGCTGAGTATTCTGTGAGCCCGTGGTTTCACTTCAAACCAGCCGGTCCAATTAGTGCATCAGCACATGCTTCAGCATAGCTCTACCAAAGGGTAAAATTTCATTCCTGTAAAAATAAACAAAATAGAAAAGCCTTTTTTAATATAGTAGTTAGGTACTTGTAAAAAGCCAGTTATAATTTTCGACACAGCCAGCCAGTGTGTGCTCGCACGCGTGTAGGCATGACGAGCGATAGTGTTATCGCGGGCCTTGCAAAAATACACAACAAACATATCTAGTATACGAAGACACGTCAGATGGTAACAGGTGGCCTGAATTGAAGAGGATTTAAAAAAACAACAGAATCCTTCGCGGGAGAGCCACACTGAAGCATATGCTGACGCACTAATTAGGATCATCCAGTGTAATACAGTCTCTCAGAATACCAGCGATAAATTTTTAACCACTAAGTTTTTCTCACCGCTTTTTTATGGCATAGCGGACAGTGTACTGTGTTTCGCAGAGTGAGTGACGATATCAGAGGTCCTTAAAAATCCGCTTAAGTGGCGTAAAAAGCCGACAACACAACCAATGGAAACCATAAGTTGAGCACGCTGTTTCTAGAAAATTGGAAGTGGGGTTTTGTAGTGTGTTTTTTGTCAATCAAAAGATACTATTACTGACCTTTAGTGCGTCGTAGCTATGTGGAGATACCACGGAGCGAGACATATCGTATTCGATCCTCCGTCCGAATAAAATTTAATTTATAATTTCCGGTCTTTGGATAAGAATTTTATTGCTTATTTATTTAAATAATTAAAGTCTTATAAAATTGGACCGGCTCGTCAGACTCACACGGACTCACAGAATATCTGTTTTTAATGTGTTTCGCTGACTAAGTGAGGATATCGGAAGGGCTTGAAATGATACCGTTTAAATAGCAACACAACCAAAGCACGAATTGTGGCGCTCTTGCCATAAAAAGATCCGGCTTGCTCCGTTGCCCGTAACTATAAC
>DWCF01001221.1:0-32695 GCA_018230265.1 Delias oraia
GTAAGTTGAAGTGGCAATGGGCTGGCCACATCGCTCGACGAACCGACAACCGATGGGGAAGAAAGGTTCTCGAGTGGGGACCGCGTACCGGAAAACGCAGAGTGGACTTCCCGCCACGCGATAGAAAGACGATCTAACGAAGTTTGCGGGCAACTGCTGGATCCAGATCGCTCAAGATGGCAGCGGGTGGGCGTTTTTGGGGGAGGCCTAAGTCCAGCAGTGGACTTGAATAGGCTGATGATGATGATGATGAACTAAATAGATTAAAGAACTCATCTATATTATGCACTCGTGGAGTGTCATGCTGAAGCATATGCTAACGTAACTAATTGGGTCGGCTCGTCCGAAGTGATAGCACAGTCTTACAGAATTCTCAGCGTTAAATGGTAGTTAAATATTTCGCGTGTGTGAGGTTATCAGAGGCTCTTAAAAAGCCGGCAACACAATCAATGTACGTACTACGGCGCGGTTGTTTATGAGCGGCGGTGTTCTCTTACGATATAGGAGACCCAGGCTCCGTTGTCCGTTATACCATAAAAAATCTATATCACAAAAGGATTAGAAAAAGGTTTAAAATAAAATTTGTTTGTACCAAAATGTTGAGTAATTGTATTAAATTTAGTTTCAATCTTCAATGCGTAATATATCTTTCCAGTGGGTTAATGACCTATGGCACCAGATGCTATACTAAAAAAGAATTTTATTTTCTCTTTAATTATGACTACACCTTGCTAATTTCAAAGAACCTACGCCCTCCATGTGTTCGGAAACAATTAAACCTTTTAGAGCGGTATTTGGGTGAGTCCGCTAACCCTTTGCGCAATCTATCCGTTTTGGACCATGTGTTTTGACAGATGCACATAAATTTCTTAAATATTCGCCCATGTTCGAGTTATAGTTAGCCATAAACTGGAAGAAAGAAATGTTTATTATGAGAATCCCTTCCTATTTAACCCAGTTACATAATGTACGCGAAGTTCTGTTTCAATGAATTAACTCGATGCATTTTACATTTCTTTTGAACTGATAGTCGTTATTATAAACAAAAACTTGTGTTTTCTGCAGCATCAATAGGAATAATTTCAATAAATATAGTTTAGTATAACTTGGTTTTAATAAAATCTTAATTTATTAATACATACAATACAAAAGAGAATTTGTCACAGCCGCAAAATGCAAAATTAAAAAAAAAGTCCAGTTAACGAGAAACAGTTTGGCATTCAACAGTGTCTGTATTTTATATTATTATTGATTTTTTTTGTTAAACAACGGAAATACAAACAGAGAACAATGGGGTCTTGTTTTGGATGTAACCAACACAGAAAGTAATCATGTATCATTGTGTGATGATCAAATGTCTCTTAATATGCATTCATTTCAGTTTAATCACTCCAACATTCTAGTTTTTATAATGTCGAAAGAAATTTAATTTTTTTATGGGATATATATGGTAACGCCGCCGCCCATGGACAACCGCGCTACAGTCCACGCATTGGTTGTGTTGCCGGCTTTTTACAACATTTAAGCGGCATTTTTAAACATCTCCGATATCCTCACTCACTCAACGAAACATTGTTTCGTACAACTGCCATTTCATGTTAAGAATTCTATGAGCCTGTTCATTTAGCCGGCTCAATTGCGTCCGGATATGCTGAATCAGCATGGCTCACCCACGGGTGAAATTTTAATAAAATAATTAAAGGAATTATCTAAAATATGACGCAGAAATTGTCAACTGGCAATACCAGGAGAAGATGAATTAAATAGAGTTCACGTGTGATAATTGTCATCGCACGGTCTACAAAATCCCGCGCATGTATGATGGCTTTTAGTTACGCCGCAAGACAATTTACATGACATTGTGAACAGGCTGGTAACCTTCAATGTGGTTTGATATTACTGTTATTTGACATATTAAATATTGATAAGTTTCTGGTCAGTCTGGAATTTGCAAAAGACCACAAAAACGGGACCACATTTTCTCGTTAGATTAAATTTCAATGTATTGTGGTTATTTTAACTAATAATTTTTATTTAGATTCACTACAAATGGAGTGATTATTCGGCAAGTCCAAACGAAGTCAACCATGAAACTTACCAGTCAATTACAGTAACTGAATAATCAAAGTATTTGTATCACAATTCCATGCTTAAGCATATCCTGACGCACTAATTGAGCCGGCTCGCCCGAAATAATTCCACCGGCTCACAGAAAACGGTACTTCTATTGTGTTTCGCAGTGAAGATATCGGAGGCCCTTAAAAAAGCCCCTTAAGGGCGTAAAAGGTCGGCAACATAACCAGCCATAAGCGGCAGTGTTCTCCATACCAAATAGGAAACCTACCTGCTCCGTAATAAATAAAATAAATAATAATAAAAAATTGCTTCTAAAATAGCATTTCTTTATAGGTAGGCCGTCTAACGCCTATGTGTGCTCCATGAATGTGATTGTGTATAAAACATACTTCCTCATTGCGTTAGTGCAAACTGCGCATGTGAGTGAAGGTGAGGGCGTGCGGTGTTCCATCGCCCAGAAAGTACCAGGGAACGAGGAATGTTCGAAGATGTTTCGTATGAATAAAAGTCTGAGCGAGACAGTCACCGAGTGAAGAATAACGCGCATAGGGGAATGGGTATTACCGGTTTCTCGGCATACCCTTCAACTACCCTATATCAGTTAGTAAGCAATTTATAGTTGTTTATAAATAAAAACTAAGAGACAAAAGTAATTTTATTGTTAAATTGCACTCCAACATACATGTCGCAAGTATTATGGTGAATTAAATTAATTGTTTTTTATCTTATAGCGGACAACGGTGGATCGGATCTCCTATATAGTGGACACCGCTGCACATGGGCAACCACGTCACAGTCCGCACGTATCTTGTGTTGTCGGCAGTTTACGTCGCTAAAGGCATTTTGAAGGGCCTCCGATATCCTCGCTCACTCAACGAAACAGCAGAAGTAGCGTTTCAGGTAAAGCTACCATTTCACGCTAAGTATTCTGTGAGCTCGTGGTATCACTTTGAACGAACCGGCACAATAAGTGCATCAACAATTAGACTTTAGCATGGCTATCCCACGGGTGGAATGGATATTACGAAAATTATATACATAGATATTTTTAAGTAATTGTAACAATGTATAACAACATAAAATTATAATGAGCGTGAAATAACTCTTATGATTATGTCATGTAAACATTTCAAGTTCTGAAACATTGCGACTTAGCTTAGCCACTACGAATCTGTTGTTTTTTTAGTCTATAGCGGACAACGGAGGTGGGTCTCCTATATGGTAAGAGAACACCGCCGCCCATGAACAACCGCGTAACAGTCCGCGCATGGTTGTGTTGCCGGCTTTATACGCTGAGTAAGCCCTTCGGGCGAGACGAGATTGGTGCGTCATTATATGCTTCAGCTCTTCCGCGGATGAAAACTGTTAATACATCAAAGGCATTCATTTTATTTGTAGGGATATTCTAAGCCAAAAAAAATTACTTACAACAATATTAAATATCTCATAGCAGTGAATGTTGCAATTCAGAATCTTATCTGACGTAATAATTACGATGTATTTACAAAGGTGCTTCACAACTACGCCCATAGTTTTGCTTTAAAACTTCCGTAAGTAAACTTTTGTGGTTTTGAGCATGTACATAAATTTAAATAATAATTCGTACTTCTGCGGAAAACATATTCTAGAAAATTTACCTTATGAATCATGGATTTTACATATGAATTTGAGTTTACTATTCTGTTGCGAATTTACCTATAAAAACTTTATCTACGCGTTAAAATATTTTTTACAGGCATGTTTTGTACAATATTAAATCAGAAGTAAAAGTAATCATTAAAATACATAATTACTAGGGTACCATATTATATCTAGTAGCTTAGATACCTATGGCAAAAAGCAACAGTGTTCGGTTTTTAGTCTCAACATTAAAAATACTTATTCTCAAATCATATGAAGATATTAAAGGTAATTAAAAAACATTAAATTATTTCTAACGGTAATACTGAATAGATTCTATGATTATTAAAAATAGGGGTTGATGGGAGAAATGTAAAATTTATATTTATTTTTGGTTTAGCGGACAATGGAGCAGATGGATCTCCTATAATATGGTGAGACAAAAGCGCCGCCCAAGCGGCATTTTTAAGGGCCTCGGATATCCTCACTCAATCAGCGAAACACAGTAGAAGCTCCGTTTCAAGTACAACTACCGTTTCACGTCGAGTATTCTGTGAGGTCGTGGTATCAATTAGAACGAGCCCAATTAATGCGTCCGCTTATGCTTCAACATGACTCTTCCACGAGTGCGAAAGTGTACACTCGCCAGAGATATTCTTCCAGAGACTGAATAAATTAAATTACAATGTAAGATTGTCCGGACCGGGATTTAAACCCGATACCTCTCGCTTCATGATAGATTAGAAAACATTTAGCTACGAGGCTCTCAAAAATGTCTTATTTATATAAAATCCTAAAAAAATTACCTACTCACAGAATATGTTATTCATGAGAATAGGCCGTTTCGACAAAGTTACACACGCGGTGGTAATGGAGTTGAAAAATGCTCTGAATAAAGCATCGCTTAGTTAAGGGGCTCAATAAACTTTATATTATTTCTGTACCTGTATCATCTTATAAAATGTTTCACCAGAACGTAAATTACCTTTAACGACTTTGAGATAATGAAGAACACGCCTTGGCAAAATAAAGTATAAAACGCTTCATTTCTTATATCATGTTAGACAAGATTGTTGGTGATAGATCTACTTAGGAATGATTGATCGTCGTTCAAGAAATCGCCAATACTAATAAAAGATCACTTCAGTCTGTTTCTACGGGTGTATTCATTTATTAACAATTTTTATACTTTTAATTTTAAATATTTAAGACAATTTCTTAAATTAAAAACTTCGTGTATGTGTCACTTTGCCCTATATTGTTCTTATGGTACAGCCACAGAATATTATATATTCTAGTACCTATATCTTCCCGGTTGGAATTTAGTTTTCCTTGATACTTTGATTTGTCTTTGATTTGAAAGGGTTTTAGCTGCATTTATTTGTAACATTAGCGTGACCAGCTGACTAAACTACGTGCCGCCCTAGTTAACTCATTTTTGCTTCTACATATAAGCCCTATTAGTACAAGCGGACATACATATAGCGGGTATAAATGAGGATATCGGAGGCCCTTAAAAATGCTGCTTAAGCGGCGTAAAAAGCCGGCAACACAACCAATGTAGAAATTGTGGCGCGGTAGTCCATGGGCAGTGGTGTTCTCTTACCAAATAGGTACTCTTACAATATTCCACAAAATTGTTCCTTTTATACCATATTCCGTTGTCCGCTATGCCGTAAAAAAGTACAAGTTTTGAATTTTTTTTTATTGTTTTAACCTCCAAATGAAGTACATCTCTCTTACATAAAGCTTTAATTATAAGAGAAGTTTGTATTGAGTATTTGATTCTCTATTTGTAACAGAGAAAAGCACTTTCTCAAAATGAAAAGAATGCCTATTCAACGCGGCTAGCCTCCGCTAAACGGAAGGTAAATAAACCTTTACTTTGTTGAAAATAAAGTTGTATTTTGCTGTAATAAATCAACCGTATTTATAGTGTCACAAATTTAACTTGGAAGGCATTATAAGGATCAGTGAAAGAAATGGCTGCCTGTAATAGCAGAGCAATTTTGAAATTTATAATGCTTGTTAAGTTGCAATAGACGTGAACTATGGATTTTTTATTCTATATCGGACAACGGAGCAGGTTCTAAATGGCAAGAGAACACCACCGGCCATGAACAACCACAGGTCGCGCATTGGCTGTGATGCCGGCTTTCTACGCCGCTTAAGCGGCATTTTTAAGTGCCTCCGATATCCTCACTCACTCTGCGAAACACAGTACAAGTACCGTTTCATATTGAGTATTCTGTGAGCCCGTAGTATCCATTCGGACGAGCCGGCCCAATCAGTGCGTCTGCATTTACTTCAACATGAATCTTCCACGCGTGAATTGATGTAAAAATACATTTTTGTAGTATTTTTATAAGGATAAGTTATGTCATATATTATTTATTCTTTTACTGACGCCAAATTATATATACATATGTATAAAAATAATATAATTATCTTATCTACCAACCGATCTTCAAAGTGTGTATTTTTTAAAAAAAAGCACCATTTAAATTTGATATTTCCATGTCATTTTTTTTATA
The DNA here is from genome assembly GCA_018230265.1 of Delias oraia. Taxonomy (NCBI): domain Eukaryota; kingdom Metazoa; phylum Arthropoda; class Insecta; order Lepidoptera; family Pieridae; genus Delias; species Delias oraia. The sequence continues at coordinate 6,231 of DWCF01001221.1, forward strand.
ACTTTCACTATTTTTAAAGAATCTAAATTGTTTTTTTTTTAAATCCTTTTAATTACGATTTTTCCCAAGATTTCAAATATAGTGGAAAATTTTATTGATAGTGTTTTCAAAACAGAACAAAAAACTAGACAAAGCCGCGCGATATGGAGACATAATTATAACTTATTAGTAAGCAATGCAATACCAAGGCCTCATAAACGTAAGAAGCTGCTAGCACATGTTCGCATATGGGATCTCAGGGAAGAAGCAGTCAGGAAGACATCAATAGGCTGTAAAACGCGTAACGCGTCTCTGCGGGTGATTTAACACGTATTGTTACCAAGTATTGTTCATTCGAAGCAAATTTATGCCTTTGATGTGATGAAATTACTCATAGTCTTTGATATTTTCATCACATCAGAACTTCAGAAGCAGAAATTCAAGGGATTTATTTAATATTAAGAATCGACTATCATCTTCACGGTTGTTTTAAACTTGCCTCTAGGAATAGGTCGATGTTTACGTATTTATGTTCCACAGATACAAAATTCGTACGATTCACACAGATTATAAAATTATATGACCTCATTATTTACAGACATACACAACCTTTCTAATTTTATGCAGTTTACTAGAATCAGCGCGTAAGTGAACCACAAATTTTTATACATTCGTCACATGGCACACACATGCACCCTGACTGCGCTTGCAGTTCCCACGGCTGACACTTTAACTGTCAACATAACGACTTCATTCTCTCAAGTTTATGATTCTCTAAGCACATGTAGTTAATATAATAGGAGTTTCATATAAAAAAATTAAAATACTACTACTATACTACTAAATACTAAAGTGATACGCAGGTAATGTTGTTTACGACGGCAGATTTTTTTTTATTCTATACCGGATAACGGAGCAGGTGGTTCGCATTGGTTGTGTTACCAGCTTTTTAATCCGCTTAAGCGGCACTTTTAAGGGACTCCGATATCCTCACTCACACTGCGAAAAACAGTACATGTACCGTTTTACGCTGAGTATTCTGTGTGCCCGTGGTATCAACTTCAGACGAGCTGGCCCAATTATTGCGTCCGCATATGCTTCAGAATGGCACTGCCATGGGTAATATGTGTGAATGTTTTAAGCGTCAACTATTTCAGTTTTCTTTAAATGTCGTGAACAAGTTAAATACTTACAACATTTACAACAAAAATGATTTATTAAATATTGAAATCTATAAGATACTTTATATTATGTAAATGTTTTATTTCCAAGCAAGTAAGAGAAAGAACAGATATCTCAAAAACTGGATTCAGTCCTATCGGACCAAATTTGCGCTCTGAGAAGCGAAATAAATAAATTCACTTTTACATAATGATTGCCTCAATAATTTTGTAAGAAATAGGTAGTTTTGTCCAGCCATTACTTAGCCTATATTTAACAATTATAACCATATTCATATAAATGACTATTCGCCATCCATTTAAGACATTACAAGTCGCAAGCACCCGGATGTGATTGTATCCATGCGAACTCTAGCCAGCACATTGCTGCTATATTAACACCAAAATGTCTACTGAAATAGACATTACACATTATCCTACACTTTTCGTGTTCTTTTTGTTCTTTTTGCTTTTATTTTGGGTATACATTGTTTTAACTTCAATTACAACAAACAAAAAGGAGTTTTAAAACTATTTAATACTTTTTGAATTAATCAAATGTGACATAAGTCAAAGAAATAATTTAAAAATTTAAACATATTTGTAAATTATCTTTTTTTTTAAAATATTTCCTATTTATAAAAATTATTTCTTATTTGTTCATACTTATATAATCTGCAATGTCTCAATATATTCGTCTAAAGTTAAAATATTAATTCATAGTTATAAATTGTATCTCTCTTAGAATTTGTTCTTATATTCTTGTTCGATTATCTGTCATTATTTATGTAAAAATTATTATACTGACGCTGACAATTTTTTTATATAGTATTGTGGACTACGGAGCAGGTGGGTCTCCTATACGGTAAGAGAACTACGCCACCGAATGAACAACCGCGCCACAGACCGCGTTTTGATTGTGTTGCCGGTTTTTTACCAGCCTCCGAAATCCTCACTCATTTTGCAAAACACAGTACAAATACCATTTCACGCTGAGTTTTCAGTGAGCCCGTGATATCAATTCGGACGAGCAGGCCCAATTAGTGCGTCAGCATATGCTTCAGCATGGCTCTCCCACGGGTGGAAATTTTGTCTAGTCACGGAGGTCAAAAAGTAAGAAGAAAATAACATATTTTTAAACCTTTTTTTATTTTTTACTTCATAGCGAGAGTGAAATCATCGAATAAAGTTTTAGTTTGCATTTTCTATCATGATATTACACTTTAAAGCCTAGACTTTCGTTGTTTGTGTGACAAGTTGGTATTTTTTTAAGTGTTGGTATTTTTGTGTATTAATATTTATTAATCATATGTACCTTAAACAAAGTTATATATTTTTCTAGTCGTTTTAAATTTGAAAATATCCTAATAAACAAACTCTGGAGCATAAATTGTAATCATCACACCTTTACAACACACCGTTGTGAAAAACAAAACCTTGGCCGTATTTTTTCTCTATTTATTTTATCTTTGTCTGTTTTACATCTCAACACTATCTTAGAACATAAATATTATATTTAGAAAAACTAGAGATGAATCCATGCATAATTAAATAAGCAAACCAAATTAACTGTATGCCTACTTGGTAATGTGCCAAAAACGGTGAGCATACTTTTCATCACTACTTCACGGTTCAAGGCTTATGATTAAGGATGTAAGATAAAACAACGCCACAATTAATATTTATTTTTAACTATACTTCTATGGTTTTTTATGGTATAGCGGACAACGGAGTAGACAGTTTTCCTGTATGATAAGAGAACACCACCGGCCATGGACAACCGCTTCATCATTAATGTTGCCGACATTTAACGCCGCTTAAGCAGCATTTTTCAAAACTTCCGATATTCCCATTCACTCAGCGATACACAGTAGCAGTACTGTTTCGAGTACAAGTACCATTTCACGCTGATCACTTCGGCCGAGCCGGCCCAGTTATTGCATCAGCATGGCTCTCCCAGGTGCAACAGCATTAGGACATTCACCGCTACAGTCGAGACATCCCAGAGACCGAACAAATTATAAATTAAATTATAATTGTACGGACCAGGCTTCGAACCCGATACCTCTCGCTTCGTGGTACACTTTTAACAATTTACCTACGAGGCTCTCGGGTTTTAGAAACGTTCAAGATATCTACTAACTTAAGTGTTATGCTAATTCTGTCAACGGAATTTCAAGATTGTTAATTTAAGTTCTAAAATCTTAACGAAACTTCTGATGTTGAGCCTGTATAAGCTTTATTATAATGAATAATGATCTAAAATTTCGTCCTATAATAATGTGTGTGCTCCTGGTATCTTCCACAATTCATTCAGCCCCAGACATTTAGGACTTAGAAGTCTAACTTTATACCTATAAGTACCAGGTCAGTATAAAAACGAAGCGGTCTATAAGTCCTAGATCTCTACTAGAAGCACGCATTTTATTTTTCACCACTAGTACAGTGGTTAATTGAGGCTTTCTTATAATTTGTCAGCTCATTGTCCCACATCCCACCGTAATATATAAAGACCAGACCATTGGTTTGTTCATTTGTACTCCATTTAAATTTATCGACGACGATTTCGGCCTAGGTTATGCAATGACTATTAAAAAGCTTATTTTAAAACCATTGTTTGATGGACTGAATGGCCTAATTGCGTCAAATAGGGCATATGGTTTACGTCTGAATGGAAATAAAATTATTTTTAATTTACGTGCGATTTTATAAATACCGTGATACCACGGGCTCACAGAATACTCAGCGTTAAATGGTAGTTGTACCTATTTGAAATGGTGTTTCTACTGTGTTTTTCTCAGTGAGTGAGGATATGAGAGGCCGTTAAAAATGCCGCTTAACTCGTCTAAAAAGCCGGCTACACAAACAATGCATGGACTGTGACGCGGTTGTCAATGGGCGGCGGTGTTCTCTTACCATATAGAAGACCCATCTGCTCCGTAGTCCACTATAACAAAAAATACATTTACGCCCATATCAGTACTAAACTATTTTAAAATAGTTTCTTATTTTTATTTCAGGATTCAATTACTCAAATAATATAAAATCTTATCTGTATTTGAACGTCGTAGAAAAAGTTACCTAATGTACCAATTATAGTAAGTTCTGAGGAATCAATGAATTTATGCATGAGTGGCAAATAATCTTCGGCAACGGTATAAAGGAACAATAGTTTAGGTTAAATCGTTATTTTTTCATGGTCCGTATCCTGTTTACGGACCCTTCCCGCCACATTCGCCGACAAGTCGCCGACTGACGTGACATGCGATCGAATTTGCGTTTTTTATCCTTAAGTCTTTGGCTGAGCGCGTAACTTGAGATGGAATTTTTTGTTTCAACAGATTTTGAAACAAAAGATTTCACATTAGAATCTATCAACAGTCGTCCTACAACTACATATTACACATTTTCTCCACTTACATTATACAGATGAACATTTGAATTTTTCAAATGTTATCAAATACTTGATTTGAAGATCGACGCATTTATTAATAATCCTCATTTAGAAACTACTATTACAAATTAAACAATATTTATTTATTGTTATATACCGAATCATAAACGAAAAAATTGAAGACAATTAAATTTTGTATGTCACAGCGGAAAGTTTTAATAAAATTAAAAATGTAACTGATGTAGTGTGAACAGCGAATACAATTATTTTAAGTAATATTATGTCATCGTAAATTTTTTTTAGATTTCATATATTCATTGATATTCAAGTCCAGAATCTTTAATGACTAAAACTAAATATAAACAAATCGATTTAATACAACCAAACTTTTGTTTCAACCAATGCTAACAAACTCATAGGTGGATTATATTATATATTTGTATATATTAAAACCTCTAAATGATATTATACACTAATACCATAAAAAAGGAAGATTTATCATGTATTTTTGTTTATAATTAAATTATTAATAATACGTTAAACTATTTTAATTCACTCATCCAATAAAGCTTTTTGAACCGGTATGCATTTATTTACGTATTTCTGTTACGTATTTCAAGAAATCTAAAATATTTATATATTTTGTTATTAATAGTTATTGAAATAAATTAAAATGTTTTGAAAGTCCGATACAGCTTTCTTCCAATAAGAAAATAGAAATAAAGCTTGATGCCTTTATTAAATAATAAAAAACGTACAGTAAATACTTAAATAAATTAATACTTTAATTATATATTATTTATATGACAAAATAATAATCGTTTTATATTGTAGATCTACCATTAGTGTATTGATATTAACCAAGAATATATTTTAAAATTTAATCAAAAAGCTAAGCTCACCTTAAATAAGATTTTCCCATTTTACAGCATACCCGAAACTAGTCTTAATTGTTCTAACACAACACAGTTCAGGCACAAGAACGCTTTTGAATTTCCCGCTGAAGCGAGAGTTAAATAGCTCTGCGCACGCGCACCGACCTAGAGGACTGTCTGTTAGACTCTGGCGCAGGAGGAGTGAGGGCCATGTAATATCAGCCCCACCGTAATACATTCATGAAAATATCAATGGACACACACCGAAGCTTTCGGCGCGTAATAGCTTTTTCGAGATCACATAAAGCGCTACTCTTACGGCACATTAATAATGTTAAGCTTTAAGTTGCATTTATTTATGAGTATCACACATTTAAATGTGTCTTGTTATAAGTAAATAACATTTATATGTTCAATATGAGTGATATTATATATTATGTTATAGCGGACAACGGAGCAGGTTGCGTCGCTGGCCTTAGTTACCTATACTATACCTATATCCCTTTTTTGTATGAAAATGTTACATTAGCAGTGTTGGTGCTTGATGTATGTTTTAAATATTGTACAGTCCATAGATTTTAAATAAGTTGGGAAGATTAGTCACAAAAGGCAAAAAATAAGAAGAAAGCAGAAGCAAAAAATGAGTACGAAGTTTTGACTTTAGCATATGGTAGATAGATCTTTGCCTATTCAATAAACCTGGTTTTATAATTTATTATCAATCTAATTCCCTCTATATGTCACGGAGAGTGATCGGAGGAGCTTTTTGGAATCATCCCAGCTGTTGAATTTCACCATCGAACATTGAGGCAGAATACAAAGTTTCATCGCTTTCACCTCTTTGTTTGTCGTTCCACAACTGAGCGTTTTTAAGGCATTTTGTGCCGCGCACCATCTCTCTGTAGAATCAGCTGCCAGCAGTGGTATTTCCAAACCAATACGACTTGGGGACCTTCAAGAAAAGAGCGTACGCATTCCTTAAAGGTCGGCCACACATCCGCGGCACTGCAAGGGCTGCGACCGCCCAAAGTGAGCCTCCTGCTCGTTTGCCACCAATTGTATAAAAAAAATAAGTTAATACAAGTATTTTATTTGACAACAGATCTTTTAGACAGCTTTTGGAATAAGTGTTATAATCGTTTTTCTATACTGATATAGTTAGGCTCAGTCAATTTCGTACATTTTAAATGTTTAAAGCTAAAACAAACAGAGAATAGATTACATTAAAGTCACTTTTTTGCAAAACTAATTTAGCTATCAAAGCGGAAACTGATAACTGCCATAGTTATAGTAAATGTAATAAGTAACCTAATTTATATTTTTAGAATTAAATGCCGTTTTCTTAACAATGAACTGAAGCAATTTTTTTCACTACATAACAAATAAATCCTTATTTAGAACTATGTATAAATGTATAAAACTAAATCCTACTTAAGTAATTAAAATGATTTGACCCACATAACTTTTTATACTTTCTATTTTAGCTCAAAGATCTTTTTTTCTATAGCGGACAACGGAACACGTGGGTCTCCTATATAGTAAGAGAACAGCGCCGCCCATGAACAACCGCGCCATACTCCGCGCATTGGTTGTGTTGCCGGCTTTTTACGCCGCTTAAGTGTCACTTTTAAAGGCCTCCGATATCCTCGCTCTTTTAAACACAGCACAAATACCGTTTCACGCCGAGTAATCTATGAGCCCGTGGTATCACTTCGAATGAGCCGGCCCAACATTAAAAAATATAAAATTTAAGCCCAAACCCTTCTTAATAGTGGAGATCGGAAATCTATACCAGATATTATTTTATATTTTTATTATATATACTTAAATAACGTATCACGTAATAACGTGATTACAACGTAACTAGCTCAATAGACTCCTAAACAGAATAACCGATTTTAATAAATTTGAAAGATTGGATCGTTATTATCTCAATTTTATATTAGGGAAAGCGGTCTTCTGACCATGGACACCCCCAGCACTTGTAGAGCAGCGGGTGTGTCACTGGCCTTTAAAGAATATGTACGCTGTTTTCTTGACTATCCCCAAGTTGTATTAGGTTAACTTTTTGGTTTGGTATTGCGATTTATAACTTGTTTAAAAATCAAGAGACATGATTTTCTGTGTTAGTTCGATAAAATTCTAACAGATGGTGGTATAAGGTAATCTGTTGGCTAAGACCTTATTAGTATTATAAACGCGAATGTTTCTAAATATATTTTGATATTTGTTACTTTTTCAAGCAAATATTACAAAACTACAGAACGGATTTTAATAAAACTTTTCAATAATATAGGATTAACATGTATAATTTATAATGGTATTGTGAAAATTGACCAAAATGTATTTAAAAAGTCACGTAAGTCGGAAGCTGTAGGCGTACTGGGCAGAGCGTTCTAGGCTTGTTCCGAGTCCACAATTAGAGAATAAGAAGGTCATAAGAATTTCACCTAGACCTCTAATAGGTATATAGATATTAAAGCTTAATAGATACATATCTTAATTATTGATTTTTCAACTAATTTAGTAAAATAAATTATGTAACTATTACATTCATTACACGCGTGGGAGAGCCATGCTGAAGCGTATGCGGACGCACTAATGGGGCCGGTTCTTCTGCTCTACTCAGCCTAAAATGATAGTTGTACTTTAACACTGCGTCTACTGTGTTTCGCTGTGTGTAAGGATATAAGTCCCTTAAAATGCGCGGACTATGTCGCGGTTGTCCATAGGCGGCGGTGTTGTTGCCATATAAAATACCCACCTGCTCTGTTGTCAGTTATACCATTAAAAAAATGACACGGTATATTTACATTTATGAAATGTGTTATAATTTTCGTAAAATTTCGCAATAACAGGATATATCTAGGCTAGAAGTGAACCTTTGCGCAATGTGACGGACGCGATGCGTGGGAGTTGATATCTCTATATTCTTCCGTTCTGACCTCGGATGATACTCTGTCAAACGTTTTATTTTAATTTTTTTTATAAGTAAAGTAATCATTATTCCAAATCTATAATAACACATAATTGAAACATATAATCTCCCTTTCATGAGCATAAACAAATACTTTATATGACTTTTCACCCGTGGGAGAACCATGCTAAAGCATATGCGGACGCACTAAATGGGTCAGTTCGTCTGAAGTGATACATCACGGGCTTACAGAATACTCAGCGTGAAATGGTTGTTGTGCTTCAAACAGTGCTTCTATTGGGTTTCCCTGGGTGAGTAAGGATATCGGAGGCCCTTAAAAAGGTCCGCTTAAATAGCGTAAAAATTCGGCAAAACAAACAATGCGCGGGCTGTGGCGCGGTTTTCTATGGGCGGTGGTGTTCTCTTATCTTATAGGAGACCCACCTGCTCCGTTGTCCGCTATACCATTAAAAAAAATATACCAGTGAAGCGGGAATCTTTAAGGTGTAGAAATGCGTACAATTGTTTTCATATAAATTATATTAGAAATAGAAAACCTAACTGAAATCGCCAACCCGCCTGCCAAGAGTGGTTACTGTTAAACAAACTAACAATTAAACAAAAAAAATGTTTATTTAACATAGACAACTTTCATTCAACGATTATACATAATTATTCTCTTTTACAATCAATCTTTTTTAAAATAAACTTACAGAATATTTGACATTTAAAGTTTCTGTCAGATTTGGGGATTTATTTTTCAAAATTGTACGTAAATTATTAGTGAATATTTAAAATGTGTGAAAACCTCAGCCCAGACCGCATAAGATGTGAGCCTTGCCGTACAATAAATCTGGCGAAGCATATTAAACAACCCAAGCCCAATATGCAAGTGTATGAAAAATGCACACCGACACCAAAATTTGATTGCCCTCGTGTCACAGGTTTGAGACAACTTATTATTTTGCTTAATATTTACTTTAGGGTGCCCCTTGGTGAGATTGGTGTTCGCTTTAACAATAATGTAATATAAAAAATTAATAAAACAATCATCATCATCATCATTCCAGCCGTAGGACGTACAATGCTGGACATAGGCCTCCTCTTCGGATCTCCATATGGGTAAATAAAACAATAATAAAACATTATTTAAAAAAACCTAAAGTTCATACAGTAGGCATTCATATTAAAAGGGAAATTAACTAAATTTCAAAAAACAATATAATAACTTGAAGAGAATTTAAGTTATAATAAAAATAATACAATACTACTAATCTAAACTTAACGCAGTTGTCACAAACTATAATTCTCTTTATGTTACACAGAAGTCTCTAATAGCACCGTGATATTGCTTAAAATATATATCCTGAAAATATATAAACTAATATATATATAATATATTTACTAGCTTATCCCAGCAAACGTTGTTTTGCCACATACATTACCAAGAACTAATTATATCTGTATTAATAAATAAGGGCTGATCGTGGAAGGGTGAATATGTTTTTTTTTTGTTTTTGTTATATGTATTTTTTCATGCGGATTGATAGAAAAACAATAATTTAAAAAAATAAAAAATACTCTATTGGAGTGAACCACCCTTATCACTAAAAAATAAAAATCTAAAGTTGTTTGCCAAAGAACAACAAAGAAAGAACAACCCTTATTACTTAGAGGCATGAAAAACAGATAGCCGCTTCTCAGACCTACTGAATGCGCATATAATATTTGGTAAAAATCGGTAAAGCCGATTCGGAGGAGTACGGTAGCTAACATTGTGACATGGAAATTTTATATATTAGGTAAACTTAGCGAGAATTCAAAGGGCACCCTAAAGTCATTAATTTATATAGGTTCTATTAAAAATTAGATGATACAGTATAAGGATTACCAATCTTGAACCCTCTAAGCTCTTCTAACGGTGCGTTCGTCTACATAACGCTCAAAATACTACAAACAATGAGAAAGAGTATTTTGAGCGTTGAGACGCGTTTACAAAGATCTTATATTTAGTTTCGGAATATAGATTTTAAGCAAATACTTTAAATAAATGCATGGAATACTGCGATTTCATTGTAAATTGTTCTATTCACCCGTTCCAAAATACAATAATTTCAAGGAGTGAAATACTCACAGAATACTCAGTGTGAAACGGTACTTGTACTGTTTCGCTGAGCGAGTGAGGATATCGGAGGGCCTTACGTGTCGCTAAGCGGCGTAAAAAGCCGGCAACACAACCAATGCAACTTTAGCGTTGTTTATGAGACCTACCTGCTCCGTTGTCTGCTATAGACTAAAAAAATAAGATTCAATACATGTGTTGCATCTTAAGGCGGTGTAAAACGTACGGCACAATTATCTCTGTGGGTTTCTGCTGCCTTGGTTAAATTTACAAAGCATGTAACAATTGTTACAAAATGTCGTCAAATCAATATTATCAATATCATCATAATGATGATGATGATGATATTGATAATTATCAATTTAAGTGGTTATGGGGAAAACCTGTCTCTTTCTGGTTTAATAAAAAGCGAAATAATTAAAAGATTTTACGATATCTATTTTTTATAATGTGTAGTTTTATATAGTATAAAAGACAACGGAGCAAGTGGGACTCCTATATGGTAAGAGAACACCGTTGCACATGGACAACCGCGCCACATTAGTTGTGTTGCCGCCTTTTTATGCCACTTAAGTGGCATTTTTAAGGGCCCGCGATATCCTCGCTCACTCTGCGAAACACAGTTCAAGTACCGTTTTACGCTGAGTATACTGTGAGCCCGTGGTAGCACATTGGTCGAGCCGGATCAATTAGTGCCTCAGCTTATGCTTCAGCATGGCTCTCCCACGAGTGTGACAGTATGACACTCGCCCGGCCACTGTCAAGCACTTCCAGAGACCGAACAATTTATAAATTAAATTATAATTATCCGGACCATGATTCGAACCCGATACCTCTTGCTTCATGGTACACTTAAAACCATTAGGCTTTTTAAAGTGTTAAAAAAAACTCATTTTACAGAACTCCCTTTGCATCCCACTTGTATAAAAGTTTGCACCAGGGAAGAATATGAGGCTAAAACATGTCCCGGCAAGGTGCAAGTGCCTAAAATTGGTCGAGTTTATGCGCATGGAAAAGTAATGTACGCGATAAAGGTATGACTAAAGGCAACATCTTACAGCCTTATGATAACTTAGTAAGAATAGACTATTGATTGGTGGAGCTAAATTTTGTCCACCTCCTATGAATTTCAGCGTCATTAGTAGTCATTTAACGCAACGCCATGCACTGCTTTTTCTAGGCTGGTATCCTGGTAGGTGCTGTATACTTCACGTATAAGCAAGGAATATGGGGCGACCAACAGGACGTAACGGAGTGCATACGTCGCTGGCAGGAATATATTCGAAGCATCAATACACGACGACCACCCGTGTTTGATATGTGTGGAAACGTCATTGTTAGTTCGTTTACTGTGTACACTTTTATTTTATTCGCCATCATCTCATGTATCCAGGGATATGTAATTAATCGAAATTAGTAATTACTATAAAAGTATTGATAGTTCAAAACATAGTAGTTCATGCATAACTTATGTTGTGTTCGTAATTGGTGAAATATGTATATGTATGTTGTAAATTTGTATTTATTCAAGGCCAATTAGATAAAGCGTCTACATTCCAGGCGCTCGTCACCGCTTCGAGCTCTTCACCTTATATACAGTCCTAGTAGTTTTGGTTACATCATAATTTTTGTTTACGTCAAAATGACATCCAAATAACCACAGTTTTTGTGTATCAGTGAAAATAGTTCATTCAAGTCAATACATATTATAATTCTGTTTTTTATCTGTCTTCATACATTTAAAAAATTAAGAGTGCGTTGCGATTGAAGTTAAACTTCTTTGGCATTGTACGAGATGGCAATTAAGTTAAAAATCAATAATAAATAAAAATTAAAAATTTAAAAAAAACCTTTTTTGATGATGTATATAATATATATATATATATATATATAGTCGATGTTAAGTAACTTCGACTACTATACATTTTAATAAAATAATTTAATTACTTTACTTCAGATATGATTGGTTTATGACTGAAGTGAGAGACATAAATTCTACTTTGTCTAATTTTCATGAGAAAACTGCATCAGTAGTCGTACCATCTCTTGTAGTTTATTGAACTGGAGAATTATTTATTAAATTTTATTTATTACCGAAAAATCAATGAATGGTCGGGATTTGTATGAACGATAATTTTCATTTTATACATAATTAATTTTATTGTGTAATTTTTGTTATTGTTATTATTACTCAACGTAATATTTTTACTAAAAATTTTTTTCAAAAATTTTTGATTGATTTGTTTATAAACTATCATCTATTAACAAAATCAAAATTATTTGAAAACCGGATGGTACAGAAACGCGACGCGTACATTCTCGTCCAGTTACCTCCTTGTCACGCCTAAAGAAGTTTTACTTCAAAAACATCCATAATATTTATCAAGACTCTGTAGTAGTTCTGTTATCCTAATACTCATCAGTCCCATATGATACAAAACTGTAAATCGTATCGGAAGACGCATGGTGTTAGAAAGCGTCCACATCGAATGCCAGTACACAGCGAATTGAATCGAACCGGCGACTGACTACGTGAATTACGTAGTACACGAATCATCGTCTATCTCGATCTTGACTCACTCTCGACAAATCGCAAAGAATTTAGCGTATGCTCCGCTTTTATAATATCCTAGTACCTGCGAGTTGATGGCATACGCGGTTCATTCCCGTTTTCCACTATCATTTTTTTTCTCTATGGAGAATTTGATACATTTTCATTATAAATATATTTTAATTTATATTGTGAGCCTCGTAGCTAAGTGGATTAATTACCATGAAGCGTGAGGTATCGGGTTCGAATCCCGGAAATCGGGAATGCGAGTCCTGGACAATTAAAATTATAATTTATTTTATTGTGTCTCTGGAAGGGCTTGACAGTGGTCGTAATAATGTCGCACCCGTGGCAGAGCCATGCTATACCATATGCGGACGCACTAATTGGACCGGCTCGTCCGAAGTAATACCTCAGGATCGCAGAATACTCAGGGTGAAATGGTAGTTGTACTTGAAACGGTACTTCTACTGTGTCTCGCTAGTGAATGAGGATATGGTAGGCCCTTTAAAAGCCGCTTAAGTGGCGTAAAAATCCGGCAACACAGCCAACGCACGGACTGTGTCGCGGTTGTCCATGGGCGGCGGTGTCTTCTTACAATATAGGAGTCACACCTGCTCCGTTGTCAGCTATACCATGAAAAAATTGATATGTATATGTGTATGTCTGAGGTTATTCTTTGACAAATATTAGGCTTGGTTTATTTAGGTCGTATCTTTGGCCAAATGTTCAGAGACCGAAGATAAATATTTAGTTGAGTCATTTCTGTAATTCAATTAAATTATCTCTGTCATAAATATATGTCACATCATAACGCCCCTGAACTGATTGATGCCCCTGACAAACGAGCAGGAGGCTCACCCGGGGCAAGCGGTCCTCCGCTCATGGACACCCCCAGCCCTTGCAGAGCCTCGGGCGCGTTGCCGGCCTTAAATATAGCGAAGTAATACAGCAAAATAGAATAAAAAGACAGGTTATCCTATATTTCGAAAAGAGGCTTGAAGGGGTTGGAAAAGAGTGGACATATAGTATAAATGATCTGTAAAATATTTTCTTCAGCGGAAAGAGTCGACCGAGAGCGTCGTGGCGCCATTATATGCAATTTACAAATCAATAGTAACTACTTGTTTCGCAGGTAATTTTGAGTATGATTAAGTTATTCTACATTTCAGCTAAATATAGCGTCTACATCTTCACCATAACTTCGCCGTATTTCAACAATGGCTGATCATAAGAATCCTTCCTCACACTATTCAAACAACCAGTTACTTTTTTTACATATTAAAACTAACACAACGTTCAAGTTTCACCCGTGGGAGAGCCATGTCTGTGATACCACGGGTTCACTGAATACTCAGCGTGAAACGGTATTTCTACTGTGTTTCGTTAAGTTAGTGGGGATATCGGAGCGACCTTAAAAAAGTGCCGTTTACGCGACGTAAAAAGCCGGCAACAAAACCAATGCGCGGAGTGTGGTGTGGTTGTTCATGGGCGGCGTTGTTCTCTTACCATATAGGAGACCCACCTGCTCCGTTGTACGCTATGGAATAAAAAAAAGTTCTGTTGATTCTGATCATCGAGACATAGAGAAACTTACAGATAAGGGATTTAGAAATTTCTGTATGCTTCAAAGATGGCTTATATAAAAAAGTATGAAGCAAAGGTCCATCGTACGGTCTTTGTTTCATCGAAAATGGAACCTAGGACTTAGCCACAATGACCGTAACTACACCTACTAATATCACAAGGCGGTAATTTGCTCTGATATTTTTACAGGAGTCGTAAAAGTGCCACTCCTCATTAAATGTGCGTACATAGACTATCTCAAAGCGATTGAGAAGATGAAAGACGACGAAGCGCGTGAGCGGCAAATACGTAAAAAGAGTGGATAACTGTGGCCAGTGGCCAAATAATATAAAAGTCCAAATAAAATGGATATAAAGTCCAAAGATACATATTGACTGTTGGTGTAATGAAGTAATTTGTGTAAGAAAAATAAAAATGTAGATAAAATTTCAATCTTGACTTTTATTAAGTGTTTACGACAATAGATAAATGAGAGATTTTTGAGATTATAGATATATTATTAGATTTAGGTACATATAGAAATGGGAAGTTGTTAATTTCCAAACGGATTTGGGTGAATAGAAACTTTATAAATAGAGGATTATTTATCGTTTCGAGTTGAATTAAAATGACATGTGATAACTTCAGCAAAGTAATATATTTCTTCTATATACACTTAAATACATTATGGGAATCTTTGGGGTTTTTTTCTGTCCGGACTGTGGATCTCAAAGAACATCGAGCTGTCGTCAGAAGTTCCCCCGGCAAGCATATACTCCAAGTGCCGGATGTAACATATTGCTATTCTGAAATAATAAATGATATAGTTATTTTCAATGTTTATCTATCCACAACTGAGCGTTTTTAAGGCATTTTATGCCGCATACCGCCACTAAAGAATCACGTGCCAACCAGTATTTCCAAACCAATACGACTTGGAGACCTTCAAGAAAAGAATTTACATATTCCTTAAAGTCCGGCAACGATCCGCGGCACTGCAAGGACTAGGTGCGTCCATGGGTGGAGGACCGCTTGCACTAAGTGAGCTTTCTGATCATTAACCACCATTCCCTTTAAAAAAATATATTGTAAAGTATTTGTTATCCGTATACGTTTTCTTCTGTCATCTGTTAATCTGAATTTATTTTCGATCTATAGCTTTACGATGCACACCTTATTTGTGAGCTATATTAAACTGATTATTAAGTATAGATTATATTACATACCGTAAACATTCTATTTTCGAATACTTCTTCTTGGACGGCTTTGTGACCGGAAGTTTGGATCGTAGCAAATCAAAAGCGCGATTCATGTCTCGCATTCTAGTCCGTTCTCTATCACATGCGGTTTTCTTATATTCTATAATAAAACAATAGCTGAGTGACAATATATTTGTATGTTATTGGACATTTAAAATATGATTATGGCATTAGCGTTACGCACCCTTTTCAAGTTGTAATGCTCTTTCTTTCCAGTCCATAGTGCCATCTTGCTCTTCCACATACTTAACGGGCTCCTGTGAGTCTTGGGAAAATTCTACTGAAGACCTAGAGTTATTAGATTCTTGTATTGTTCTCATATCCTGGTACTCGTCGTGATCGAAATATCTCGGTTCTAAAATGAGAATACAGTCAAAACGTAAAAAGTCCAACAGCCGCTAAATTCCTTTTTATGCATTTCAATTTAGCTGCTTCCGGTCGCGATTTTACAAGATAACTAATAATATACTCGTATCAATGAATGACGTTTTAAGTTTAAAATAATTTGAAAACTAAACATTTACAAACTATAAAATAATGTAACTATAAAAGATTCAAATTATTGGCAATTTTGAAAAATATTTGGCTTCTGTTACTCCAATCAAAATATGGTTTATTTATTATTTTAAACACGCCTTGAAGGCTTATATTGTATCTTATTTAATATCTGCAACGAATATTAACAAAGAAAAAATTAAAAATGAGTTATCTAGGTATTTAGATTTTTTTTTAAACTTGACTTTGACTTGAAAAAGGTGAACAATATTATTTTAAAAATCATTCTGAATACAATCACAACTATATTGAGATACTTCTTTTATGTAGTCGATTTAAAACGTAAGCCAAAGTAATTCATACCGTCCTGGGAGTCCAGATCATGTGACCGGAAATAGGTGATTCTGCGCGATTCTCCAACGTTGTCCAAAGAATAAGATCGGTGATGTGTTGTCTTATCATATTTCTTATGTGAGAATGTTTGCTCTTGTTTATCATCAGGCCGACCGATCTCTATGATAACTCGCTCTTGTGCTTTTTCTTCTATTTCTTTGCAAGCATAATGTGCCGTTAAAGGTATCGGAGCTTCTTCGTAATTAAACATTATCTTAAATCACTTAAAACCGTCCATCAGCTTCTTGAATATGCTTAGAACTGTGTCGTACAACTTTTCTCCTCTATTGTCATGTATATTCGATCAAAGTTGTATTGTGTACACAAGTGTTGTTCGGTTTTTAGTATTTTGTGTCATTTGTCTCTTTCCTATTGTGTTAACTAATTGTTTTTATTTCATATTGATGTAGCTTGCCCGCGATTTTCCTTGTTAAATTAAAAACACCAGAAGTGAAACGGATTAAATAGGTCTCTTCTTCATTTAAAATTATCTAGCCTATATTTATAGTTGGTCAATGTTCCATAATATTTTCCGAAATTGATTGTTTCGTTTCGCTTAGCGGGTGAGGATATATGAGGCTCTTGTCACTATACCGCATATGTGACGTAAAAAGCCGACATCACAACCAAAGCGCAGATTTTGGAACGGTTGTTCATAGGCGGCGGTAATCTCTTACCATAGAGATGCCTCCTCATTTCAGGTTAAATTAGAAACCCAACAAATTAATTTTTACGGAATATCTTGCTTATGGCGAAATGATAGGTGATTTCCTACATTGACAACAAAAATTTACAAATTATTATAAAACAATTAGAAAAGGGTTAGAGTGAAGACCACGGACAGCGCAACGGAGGACGTCCTCCACCCACTAAAAAACTGATAAATTCGACGTGTTTTTTTTGCTTGTTGCTAACTTATATCACGATCCGGCGATTTTTTTTTGATAATAGGTAAGCATTTCTCAATAATACCACCTGATGGTTAGTGAAAATATAGAATAATAGGATACTAAGATATATTTTCATTATAATAATACGCATCGTTCGAAATGATGCAATGGCCTCACAGAATACTTAGAGTGAAATGATAGTTGTACCTACTTAAAACGGTGCTTCTACTGTGTTTCGTTCAGTGAAAGAGGATATCGGAGGCCCTTAAAAATGCTGTTTAAGCGGCTAAAAAGACGACAACACAACTTACACGCGGACTATGGCGCGGTTGTCTATGGACGGCGGTATTTTCCTACCATATAGGAGATCCACCAGCTCCGTTGTCCCCTATAGAATATTAAAAAAAAACGAATATAAGATTGTTCTGAAAAAAAGTTTATTTTTCTTAAAACCTAAATAAAATTGATCAAATTACACTTACTTGAAAATGTTAGTGTAATTTATTCAGTAATGTTCAACTTAAATAAGAATTGATATTTAAGTTTAAAAACTGTATTTTTTTAAATAAAATAACCATTATCATACATAATACGAAAATTTATTTAAATTAAATTAGATGTTCAAATTGTATTATTTCAGCTGTATATCTTTATTCCACTATAATCAAAAATTACTACATTAAGTCTAAGAGAGATTATTCACAAACAGCTAAGAAAAACATGTTTCAAATTCAGTTCAGTGACAAAGTCATCATCATCATCAGCCTATTCAAGTCCACTGCTGAACATAGGCCTCTCTTAAAGACGCCCACCTGTTGCGATCTGGATCCAGCGGTTGCACGCGACCTTCATGAGATCGTCTTTCCATCGTGCGGCGGGACGTCCCACTCTGCGTTTTCCGGTACGCGGTCGCCACTCGACCTTTCTTCCCCATCGGTTGTCGGTTCGTCGAGCGATGTGGTGATGTGTAGGTTATTTTGGTTCGGCTGCGGATAACCTCATTTCTGATTTTATCTCGCAGCGAGACTCCGAGCATTACCCTCTCCATAGCTCGCTGAGTGAGCTTCTCCATTAGACCCATCGTAAGCGACCACGTAACTTACATAACCCCCATGACAAAGTCATGTATACATTAAATATAACCAAACTCTTTTTTTTATAAATAATTATTAAATGAAAAGTCTATTTTTCAAAGCAATAGTTTATTCATCAGCAAAATATAACGCACTGATATGCACGGCCATAAATTGCATATCAGAAAAATATATAATACAGTAATAGCATAACTTAGAAACAGTTACTATAGTATTTCTCTTAAAATCAGGGCTCATTTGCCCACTATGCAAATGCGTAAATCATTAAGTATGATCTATTATTAGATCTTTGGTTTGCACTGACGCCAAAAAGCGTAAGAGACACAATATTCTTAAAAAATAATATCTCACAGTCAAAGAGAACCCTAATGATTACTAAACTTGGAAAATTTTTGAACATCTGGAAATTTCCGAGAATAATAAATATATACTAAAAGTACATTCACCAATGCATCAACAATGTTACTCAATCAGCTTAAATAAATTAAGATATTTTATTAAAAAATTAACATTTTATACGATATTAATTTAAAATGAAATCACTTCATACATCAATTTTGCGTAATTCAAAGAACTTGCTCATGACGTCATCTGTGACCTGCGCACGCCGTACTTGGTATTCCTGGATCAGCGGTGTGATGGTGTTGATAGCCAACTTCTTCAACTCACCAGTCAACAGTTTACCGGATTCGTAAGATTTTTTGATCTGAAAGTTTTAAGTAAACAAATCATTATAATGCTTTACTGTTACAACTGTTGTCTAATCTGCTTTTTTAATGATATAGCAGACAACAGAGCATGCGGATCTCCAAAGAGAACACCAACGCCCATGGAAAACCGCGCCACAATCGTCGCATTGGTTGTGTTGCCGGCTTTTTACGCCGCCTAAGCGGCATTTTTCAAGAGCCTCCGATATCGTCAATCATCGAAACACAGTACAAGAGTACCGTTCTATGTTTAGCATTCTGTGAGCCCGTGGTATCACTTCGGACGAGCCGGCCCAGTTAGTGCGTCAACATACGCTTTTAGCATAGCTCTATCACGGGATCCACGGGTATTTTTACAGTCGACAGACTGTTATTCGCTTATAAAGAAAATAATTAACAAATGAGATTCGGAAGCGTGTCTATGGCATACCCAATTATCATAAATAAAATTATACGCATTCAACTCACTTCAGCTAAAATCTCGTCGTCCTCTAAGAAGAATGTTAAATACTTGAAAGAAATATCCACATCAGTGTTGCCACCCTTTTCACGATGTTCTTCAACTGTCGCCTGACCTCCAGAGAATGCATATTTGTTTATCTGTAAATTAAAAGTAAAATTTTAGATGTATAAATTATGAATACACCACCATACATTGTATTGTTATATCTATGACAAACATCTCTGTTATAGGTGTTATGAATAGCCCCCTATGCAGAGCCTGCATGGAGGAGGACGAAACAGCAGCTCAGGTTCTTTTAGTGTGTATAGGAGTTGCAATGTACAGTGCACAACACGTCTGTGGTGTTGGAGTGGAGTGTGGAGTGGACTCCTCGAGGTGGCTGGCAACCTGAAGGGGCTGCTGTAGTTTTTTTCAGATAATTTCACAATATTTCAACTAATTATTTACCAAATTCTTAACAAATTCCCTTGTAAAACATTTGTAAACTGTATTATATGTTCAATAATTTTTAAATTTATCGCTATTATATATTCCAACGATAAAAATAATATATTTTTTAATGAACTCATATTTAAATTTTCATATATATCACTTTTATGTCCATGTCTATAAAATATTAAATAAGAACATATTTCATATCGGTATATGTTACTTCAATTTTGCTGTATAGTCCTTCTTATGTACAATACAGACCTTATTCTTAATTTGGTTTGCAGTATCATTTAGGAAGATTGTAGCATTGGGATCACTAGCAGACATCTTGTGTTGGGCTCCTTGTAGTGCTGGCAGGAAGCTGGCGTGAAGCAAAGCAGGTTTAGGAAACTTAAGCCGCGCAGCCACGTCTCTCGTCATACGGAAGTATGGATCTTGGTCAATAGCACACGGGATTAAGCATGGTACCTAGTAAATAAATTTCAACTTTTTATTCATTACCACTTTATAAGATATTTTAAATATAACATTTTAAGATGAGCGTTAAATATTCTCAATTTGGAAAAGAAACTTTTAATTATTTTTTAATATTAATATTATATATTTTTTAAATATATGGCTCATTAAAGAACAAATAATAAATTTCCAACTCACAATTTTATTGTCAAATAAAAATGGTAGACTAGTAGAGAATGCGGGAGCAGCCTCTATAGAAGGGAACGAAATTTTTCCAATAACATCAGAGTCTCCAAATCCAAAGATACCTTTGACTTGATTAAATGTGACACATTTCTGTATTCTCACCATGTTCTGGTAAAATGCTGGACACTTCCTGTAAAATATATATTGTTGAAAGTAAGTAAGGATAATTCTAAAGTAAAACAGAATTAGGATACTTTTATATACAAACACGTGGCTCTATTAATTCTAAATATAAGAATTAAGAATTCATTTATTATAATATACAAATAAAGCAAAACTTTACTTTAAAAAACAATAGAGAACAAAAAAAGGATACAAGTATTGAATCAAACATTTTTCAAGATTTAAATATATTTAATGATATTGTTTTCAATATGTTTAATAATACCAAAAATATAACTTACCCAATGAAATCTAAATCATTAAAAATGAATGTGTTTGAAGGTTCAAAACCAACTGCTATTATATCCTTAGCATTGTTAAAAGCCATTTGTCTTGCATCTTCAATTTTAATATCCTTCCACATTACTTTTTCATCATCAGTTAGCTGAATTACCAATGGTACATGAAATACATCTTGTAGCCACCTAGTAAAATTAAGTAGTATTTTTAATATTATCAAAAAATTTGACCAACTAATGTTGTAAAGTTTATGGCTAAAACTCTAATTACTGTTAATAATACATAAAAGTTACTTGAAATTAAATATATATTATTGTGAAAAACTTCCTCAAGAAAAAAAATATTATTTAACAATTTATTTGATTTATATATGCAATAGTTAAATTAAATTATAAATAATAACAATAATATTATTTGTGTATCCTTAGACAATAGAAGACTTATTTAACTTAAGTTTCAATGAATGTTATTTAAAATGTTTATAGATGAAAATCTATAATATATATAAATCTATAATTAAATAACATTCAGAAGTTTGTATAGTGTACAAAATTATTAAATTCACTACCTCAAATTAATATTATCGTTCACTAACAGGGGCCCAAATTATGTTACTTTATATAACATAAAAACTCACTTTGTAAATATAAATGGTATTAAATGCCCAATATGCATACTTTCAGAGGATGGCCCTCTTCCTGTGTACAAATAAAACTTTTTCCCAGCTTCATGGAGGTTTAAAATGCTGTGAAAATCTCTATGTGAAAAGAATATGCCACGTTTTAAAAAGTGGTGAGCTAAAAATATAAAATTGGGATTATGTAAAATATGATTCATTTCAATGATATAAATTCAAGTAATTTTAAATGTAGATATTTAATTTTTTAACTTTTTTTATAGACAGTTACACAAATTTTTGTTACCTTTCTTTCCAGTGATGCTTTCAAATCTCTGAATAAGTTCTTCGTCTATTTTTTGACTTCCAAACCTCTCTGAAAAATAATATTGCATCATCTTAATACTTTCAAAGTTAACTTGTACAAACTCTCCATATCAGAATATTTCTATAAATTTTATTAATACTTAGTTAGGGCCATTTGAATACTCTTAGTTTGAAATTTCAGTTTTAAAACATCATTAGTACTTTCAATATACATTTAAAAACTTCAAAAAACATACTGATTAGTTTGTCATAGTCAATTCCAGTTTGTGATTTTCCAGAAACGTTCCACGGATCCACAAAATCTTCATCTGAGCTAACAGATAAATTAGTAACTTGTTTCTCTATTTCATCCATGACTAACCTAAAAATAAATATTTCTACCAGGTAAATAAGATGGGGATATCGCAGTTCTTCATTTAGCAATAACAATACAAAAAAATAAAATAATATATATATATTTTTTTAAAGATTGTACGCTATACTACATAGAAAGAAAACATATGGTATCATAATAGTATAGTTACGATAATAATTTACCTTATATAAATTATTGATGTTAAGATAGAAATATAAAATTAATAATATCACAATTATATTTAGATAAAAATAATTTCAAATTATGGAAATAATAAATAGTAAATTGTTTACTTTGTTTATTAATTTAAGTACTTATTAGACACCTTAGAGGTATTTGTTTTGTCAAATTTAAGATGATAATTTTGACAAAACTTGCCTATTATTAATTTTTTCCGTCGAATGTTTTACTGATGACAGCGTCTTCTTTGATAGATACCGGTAAACCACATGTTGAGGAATTACAAACTATTAAAAACCGGTTTCTAAATAAGATAAATAAAATTTATATAAATTATTGAAAAATTATTTGTAAAAACAAAAATAAAATTGTTGTTGTGGAAAGTGATATTATTGTTTACAATTCTTGCATTATTTCAGGATGCGTCATTTTCATTGACTTTAATAAGTTGGATTATATAATGAAATTAGTTTTGATTTTAAAAGAGTGCGCTATTATACTGAATATAAATATAGAAAACCAATTATCTGAAATCGCATTTTCAACGGCCACATATGTAAAAACTTTCAGAGATAATCTAAGCATAGCCTAATATAATAAGAACTTCGAACGATAAGATGGTTTAATCTATTATTGTTTTATGAAACTCGAATATACTGTATAATAGTAATGAAAAGAATACTAATCTGTAATAAGGATTTGCTATTAATTATCTGTGATGTCATCTTACAATCAACTGACTGTACCTTGAGCTTTCAGTTATAAATTTTATTCAACTGCAGTCTGTGCTTGAGCCAGAAGCAGTTGCTCCTGTAGTGAGCTGTCGTCGCGATGTTGTGGTGTATTTAAGTTTTGTGTTCAGGATATAAAACGCGAGTGTTTTTGTTAATAATTTATGGCTATTTGGTGTTGAAACAGCCGAGATATTAGTGTTCTTAATGGTTTCCGGTGATGATTTCAATGGTGGCCGAATACCGCGAAAAACAACTAGATCTCCGAATCGAAAATCAAAAAAGGCTGATGCAGATGTAGCAAAGGGATCAACGTTGCGAAATGAATCGCAACCTTCTGTTCACAAACGAAATCTTTACGCAGTTTCTTTTCCAATTATTATTCTTTTTAATCTGTTACGATCGATTTTGTATCAGTTATTTATAATTTTCAAATATTTATATTCTGCGTCACATCGCTTCGTGCATAGGCCTCGTAAAAGTGGTGAGTGTAATTTAGAAGTGGTTGTTAAAAACGGCGTTACATCGACAGAAATTGCCCACGCTGAAGAAATGCCTTACACAAATAATGTGGGCCCAGGTGATCCCTTGCTTGCCAAACAAAAGCATCATCATCGCAAAGCTTTTGAATACATATCGAAAGCATTGAAGATAGATGAAGAAAATGAAGGTACCATTAAATTTTTAATTGTTAATACATATTCATGTTTAAATTTTTTAAAAATAATTATATAAATTTACCAATAACCTAGTACAAAGTTTCTTAAATTTCAATGAGACAAGAACTTATTTCTCAATATTCTATCAATACAGGACAAAAAGAGCTAGCCATAGAGTTATATAAAAAAGGAATCTATGAATTGGAGCGAGGAATTGCAGTTGACTGTTGGGGAGGGAGAGGAGATGCATGGCAAAGAGCTCAAAGACTACATGACAAAATGAAAACAAATCTAGGCATGGCAAAAGACCGTTTACATTTTCTGGGTATGATATAAACAATACTGAATTCATATCACAGCTATTATTATTTATGCTCTAAATTTATGTAATGTGTCAAATGAAATTGGCTGAGTATTGCATGACAGCTTTTTATTTTATTTTATTTTTAAATACACCACAATATAAACTGGTTTAACAGAATAATTGTTCCAATGTAGCCAACCTTGTGGCCCTCAGTAATTTGGGAGTTGAGACTGAGCCTGAGAGGAGTGATAAAAAACCTACGGAGTCGCCTTTAAAGGCAAGAAGGCCACTAGAGAAGTCGAAGACGACACTGCTAGCGCATACAGAAAGTAACAGTGGTCAAACGAAGCCACCAACTGAAGGTAGAATACCACACTATGCTAAGCTTCGTTTGACGTAACCTACTGCAAAATATGAAAAACTTCATATAACACTTGACAACAAAATAATTTTAGATTGGAATTTGGTTTTTAGCAATGTTTGCATGTGGGTTCACTGTGCTTACTAATTATTTTATGCTTTCTGTGTGACACATTATATATTATGTGTGTTACAGAACTATGTACGAAATTTTTATTAATATCATAATAGCACATTCAACATATCTATCTATTTATATTATACCTAGTATATTACAGTACATACAATTATATTATACCATGCATATCACTTACTATTACTATATAATTGTATTTTTTTAACTGCACAAAAATGACGTCAACTATTTGTCTTAAATATAAGGTAAGTATTAACATAGTAAATAAAACGAAAATTTAATCTCAAATTATATTTTGACAAGGCAATGCAGAAAAGATATCAACTTATCTTTGTCGTATGCACCATGTATTTAACAGTTACCTAAGCTATGTCCATAACTTCACTATATTACAAGATAAATTTTGCAATAACGTAAATTTATAATTATCTGATTTCGATGGTTTAACCTATTTCTGGGGTTAACGCTGACAAACACTAACTGTATCCCCTAATGTAATAACTATATAGGTAATGAACTATGAAGTATGACTTATTTATAGCGGTATATATTTATTAATCTCGCCAGATGTCTTCTTGTTCAAAAGTTGTTTTCGCATCATGATAAACAATAGTTCAGATTTATAATAGGGCTGTCACAAAAAGTAATGATGCGTTACACTTTACACTTCCGCTTATCGACGTTTTACAATGGGTTCATTCCGTGGGTCAGTAGTTACTTAGCGATCTATACTCCATATATATGATATATACATATACCCACTACATATTACGTTTCATACTTTCTATAAAAGAAGGACATATCAAGTAACACTTTACAAGATTAAAGGACACACGGGAAGTCGCCCATTGTCTTTAGTCATTACGTTGTAAGAAGGACAAAAATAGCAAGTATGCCTTTTCAAGTTGCTTGAAGGATTAAGGGTTCTCTATTGTTCTTTCATTATATTTTTGTCGGTTATTGTGTACTTTTTATATGTTAAATGACTATGTGGAACATTTTTTATTTATAATTACATTATAAATAAAATATAATTTATAATGTTAAAAAATAATTTTATTTATAATGTAACTATATATAAAAAATTACCGTACTAATTTAGTGGTTTGTTTAATGTCTATGCACTCCAGTCTAACAAGTTAGATATTTTTCAATAGATTTTGTGTTAAATATGTACATATTATATTTGAATGATTTTTTAAAATGCATATATCATTCTCGAATGGACTGAAGCCAAAACTTCGTTTCAAATAGCGTCACAGTTCTGTGAACTCATCAAATCTGTTCATATCCCGTCAAAATGTGTTGTTATCTCATAATAATTAATGTATCTTGCAATTTGAGGTCTTCCGAGAAAAAGCTCAGTGAATATAGTCGTTTATTGACACTACTTATT
>DWCF01001222.1:0-32691 GCA_018230265.1 Delias oraia
GCCTTTCTAATCTCAACAAAAACTGTCCCGTGCCACGTTCGTGATAACACAGTACGTAACGAGGAATTTCATCGCCGGCTCGTGGCTATTATATAATCTGTGATGGGATGTAGTGTGCGACTAATATTGTATATTTAAACCTAAAATTATTATAAATACAAAATTAAATTACGTAGCTAGGCTGTCTAGATATATTTTTTTATGAGATAGCAGACAAGGAAGTAGGTGGGTCTTCTATATGGTAAGAGAACACATCCGTCCAAGCACAACCACGCAACAGTCCGCGCATTGGTTGTGTTGCCGGCCCTTTTACACCGCTTAAGCGGAATCTTTTAAGGGCCTCCGATATTCTCACTTATTCTGCGAAACACAGTACAAGTACCGTTTCACGCTGAGTATTCTGTGAGCCCCTGGTATCACTACGGACGAGCCGGTCCACTTAGTGCGTCAGCATATGGTTCAGACCCACGGGTAATATTATGGTTATATAATGACGTACAAAATATTGTGTATAATATATTGTGTAATTAATATATAAATACTAGTAAAACAATCTGTGTGCCTACTTAGCTAATCTAAGCGTAGAGTAAATATATTTTATCTCCAATAGGACATTAAGTTCTTAGTTGTCTTGTAGTAGCCGCGAGCAAGTCTAACATAGGCAATGGGCATTCCAGATAAGTTTAATGAACTAGAGCACACAAAGCATTCGCCATCGCCGCCATATCGAAGTAAAAGTTACCGGCTAGTACGACAATAGCCGGCTGGTGCCGGCGGACTCGACCACTCCAACGTCCAACTGTATACAGAAATCTATATTCAGTGAAGTTTGCCCTACGAAAATTGATACTGGATAAATTTCTCAATTCAAATTGATTTACATACAAACAAAGAGTGCCGGTTACAGTGATAATAAAAAAAATGGAAATCAAGATTTAATTTAAATTAGCCTTAAGCTTTTAGGACATTACCAGTCACAATGGTTGATGATTTTATAACACTTTTATCTTTTTTTGTATAGTATAGCGAACAAAGTGAGCAGGTGGGTCTCCTACCATAGTAAGAGAACACCTCCGCACATGGACCAGCGCGCCACAGTCCGCGCATTGGTTGTGTTACCGGCTTTTCACGCATTTTACGCCACTTAAGCGGCATTTTTAAAGGCCTTCGATATCCTCACTCACTCAGCGAAACAGTAGTAACACCGTTTAAAGTACAACTAGCATTTCACGCTGAGTATTCTGTGATCCCATGGCATCATTTTGGACGAGCCATCCCAATTAGTGTGTCCGCATATGCTTCAACATGGCTCTCCCACGAGTGAGGACATAATCTGTTTTAACAATAAGACAAGGTAATCTAAATTTACCGTGCTGCTTTTTACTTCGACTCCTGATCAGTATCAACTTTCGTTGACCAGACTATACAGTATATTTTCCGCATTGAGGTTGCGTGCCGCGTGCCCCGCGGCTTCTGACAATTTATAGTACAGGGGAACCACGAGACATGAGTACTTGTTATTTATCGGATCTCTGAAACCTGCGCTCGCGGCTATTGCAAATGCAGATAAAAAAACTTCGCCATCATTGGACAAAACTCTCCTCGGCCAGTAATTATCTGTGCAGTTTGCATTTGAAATTGGCCCATTCGATTGAAATGTAACCAAATTCGTTATTTAAATGACGTCTATATTGGGAGATTGTTTTTGTTGCGGTCGATTTAAATAATTTTATAGCGGTGTCCAGTATCCAGTAATGCCTTACATAGCACGTGCGGTTGATCGTATGCATTAGCGGTGCAGTGACGAATATCTTGCCTAACGTTATGTTGAATTCAAATTAACGATAAATGTTTTACGCATTAAAGTATGTCAAATGCAAAGGATTTTCAACAATTTTATAATTCTAATTAAGACCTGAATTAGAGTAATTTCAACCTAATCAGGTATTTTAAATACATATTTAAAAATGTCCTTATCTAGACATGAAAGCCGCTCAAAGGTACGCCTTTATATATTCTAGTGTCGCCTTTATCAGTGATCTTAGTATGGCTGTTATTATTGTAAGTCCCTATAAGGAGTGCGAGTGGGAAGGTCTATACTTCGGAACAGACTTCAGGTTAGTGGCCTCGGCACGCGCCAACTTACAATCTGATTTATAGAATTAAATCCTAAACTAGAACAATGGCTATTATTTTAGCACATACACAAGTTTTATTTAAACAAATTATTATATTTCTACATGAGTTTTATTAACTCAGTATCTATAAAGTTAAAATAACTATTTAAAATAGAATGTACTTTTATCAGTGGTCTCACATTTATGAAAATAGTGGTTTAAGATTATTTATTATTACATACAAGAGATTTATATACATAACTTGCATTTACTTGATAAGATATTTTAGATCCAATTTGTAAAGGACATATTTGAATTTACAACACGTTTCACATGATATCTCACTTTGAGTACTCAATAATTTCGTCATCGTTCAAGTAATGGCCGTGGCTACAATTCTAGAAGACAATTGATCTTTATGACCTCCATCTACAATATATGATTGCTGCGTCAACACTGTACTCACATATGGTGAGTATAGAGTGTCCTTTCAAAGATTTTTGAGAGCCTCGGCGCTGAGTGGTTTTATAAGCCTATCACAAAGCGAGATGTATCGGGTTAGGATCCCAGTCTGAACAAAAAAAAAAAAAATTTATTCTACTTGGAAAGGGCTTGACAGTGGTTGTGCGAGACTCACTATCGCACCCGTGAGAGTGCTATGCTGAAGAATATATCAGCTGACACCTTAACTGGGGCATTTGTACTGATACCACGGGCTCCCATAATGCTCAACGTGAAAGGTACTTGTACTGTGTTTCACTGAGTGAGAGAGGATATTGGAGGTATTTGAAATACCGCTAAAGTTGCGTAAAAAGCCGACAACACAACCAAAGCGCGGGAAATGGCGCGGTTGTCTATGAGCGGCGGTGTTCTCTTACCATAAAAAAATATTGATTAATTAGAGCGTATTTTGTTAAAGATAATCTTGCAGAAGTTCGAACTTGTTTCTTAATTATTTTCGAATGGGCGAACGTGTTTTCTTAATTAACTAAATTGATTACTTTGTTCAAGACGGCCAAACAATTTTATTTCTTTATTCGCGTGTATGTAGTTAATATAAAAAAACCATAACAGCTTCATTGCATAATAATTTTGATCTATGTAGAATAAAGTATTTTATTATTTACATTATAATTAAAACAAGTAATTGATATAAAGCTATAAATTATGTTCATAAAAAGTCGACAGCTTTAATGATTGGTGAATGTTAAATGGTTCGACGAACCGAATGCAAAACCGTCCTATTTTTCTGGAGCAGTGCTTCGCTCGATATGGAAAAGAAGCCAATTAAAGCTTTGCGAATACCGAAGCTCTTAAATCGAAGATTTGATCATCGAATATGGTCCGAAAAAAGGTCCATTCCATGCCTCGATGGCGTGTCATATAATAGGCTCATTAGTGAATATTTATTGTTCACAGAATTTAAAACATCTTTTTTTGCCTTATTCTAAATGTAGGATAATCGTATTTATCCAACTAAACGTATTTTTATGTTAATTGTCGCTCTATAAGGTATTGTTTCGAAGTAGAACAATCCGTTATTCTTTATTTTCAATAAGAACGCAGCATGCCGATTTTAAAAATAAATGAATTTTATTTAAATTTTTAGCATCATATGATTTTTATTTTCATATATATACAAACTTAACGTCTAAACTTAAGAGGATAAAGCGTTCTTATGTTCAACTTTATTGTGTCTTAAAATCCTGTTATAAATTGGACCTTGAACAACTTTTATTCATAAAAGTTATTTAAGGCTACATATTTTATGACAGTACTTAATTTCTAATGTCCTTGTGGTGTTGAAGAATGTGAAATATCATATTGCTTTTGAGCGGTAATGACCGCAGAATTACCAGTCTCTGCATTCTTTCCTATGTGTTACCTGCATTTGTGTATATAATTTTATAAATTGCATAAGAAATCCTATAATATATAGAAATTAGATTTTAATTATATCGATATACATATATTTAAAATATTACATATTTACATAGTTTAAAGTAAGATAATTTATTACATACAATTTGCTTGGCAAATTACTAGAAGATATTTTAATTTGACTCAATTATTTAATTAATTTTAAATATTGCATTTTCCTAGCATAATAATTAATCGTTATTAGAATTTGCATTAAATAATACGATGGTGTTGCAATTTTAATGATAGCTTCATTATTCATTGTCTTCTATAACGTAGCCTTTCTTTTGTTCGTATCACGTACGATGCATGTTTAGACGGTAAAATTTTATACAAAACCCTAACAGCCTTTTGTTGAGTGATATTGCCTTCACCGTGTCAAATCAGTACCGTCCTACTCAAACAATAGCCACCTATGTTTTTATTCAAATATAAAATCTGAAATAATATTTACCTTTGATGCATTCGATATAAAAATTCAACAGTTATTCTATTGAAATATACTCTCTAATATTTATGACGAATACATCCAATTTTGGTAATCTTTTAATTACATAATCGTTGCATAACAAATATAATAGCCCCTAAGGCCCGCAATCACCAAACTTCAAAAATTATCTACAATTAATTTTAACGTAAATATTTTGAATAGCAATTAAATTGATCCTTTCAAGTAACTGATATAAGCCGGAGACTACAAGCTATCTATATTAATTAAAGACTCCCTGTTGGATTAGTTATTGACTTTTCTAGCTACTTGGAATGTGTTTTGTGTATTTAACTATGGCTTCGTGTCAAACACATTGGCCCCGTGCGGTGTACTTACATATACCTGTTTATACGACTCGTTAGCTTAACCCGCCTATTTATACCAGATAACATACATTATGTATTTTACATAATAGAAACAACAATGGAAACTTATAATTTTAACCACTCAGATAATCCATTGTGCAAATCCACTCAACTTAGATTCGTCATACAAAAACACACAACATTGCAAAAGTTTAATTTATATATGCAAAAACAACATAATCTAAGAATGTGGAAGTGGAAAAGTATTATGTACGTATATGCTATGATTTATTAAGATCAAATACATTTTTGTCGGCATAGGATCCTGACCACACAGAACTTTGGAAACAATGTTGCAGCTTTATTGTCGATATGTATGTTTCAAATTAAAGTTGAGATTAAATAATTATAAGACGATTAAATTTTTCATCAAATTGAATCAACATTTGAAACGTTAAATAAGTGTACTTTTTAAGATCATTTTTGGTATAGATCAAATCATTTCAAATCTTGTAACGTTCTAAAAGTAACAGATACAGTCGGTCAATATAGAAAGGATTATGCTAAAGGAGTTTTGTAACACGCAAAGCCTACTTTCTCTATTATATTGGAAAACAAAGTTACAATGCAGTTGAAGCTGTTTGATCAAGTCACGCGGACAGAGACCGTAATCGACTAAATCAGCTCAGAACTGGTCATGAACAATATGCGTCCACATTGACAACTGCCATTGATGTGTAGTTGATAAATAATTATCTGTGAGTTATATCCATAGACTATATTATAAAAAATATATATACTATGTATAATAAAATGAAAAATTGACCAATTTGTTAAAATGTAACAATTGTTTTGATGTAAAAAAATACCACGTTCCATGATGTTGTTCTTATTTATGTGCAATCCTTATGTGCTGCATACATGAGAATCGTAAAACGCACCTTGTGTTTGTAGAAGGATTTCAAACATACACCAGAAGAGTCTTTATATATCTGATATGTACTAGAGGTGCGAAGTTTAAGGGTAAGTATGAGGCGTGAACGCTAAACTGCGGCTCAAATACAGAGGTGTGAAAAGCCCGCAATAGTTTTATTGGGAACGGCTCACCGGTTTAAAAAGCTACTAAATCTTAAGAGTGATATATGTTTTTAGTTGTAGCACCGCTTTATTCTTTGAGCTTTTCTTAATGTTCGTCAAATGTTTAACTGGCGTCCGGCATCAAGCATTCCATAATTTATTCAAAGCCGCCTACGCTTGTGTATAATTGAGGAGTAATAAAAATTTCATTCTTTTACGAAACATTTAAAAAAAGATAATTAATATTGACAAAAGCGCATAAAATATGTGTTGTTTAATAAGTTACATAACGGTAATTTCTGTAATTTTAACAAAGTAAAACAGATTAATCAACTACCTCAAATGATCCTCCTTCAGAAAGAATACAAATGGCAGTTCCTTTTTATTTGAATAGAATGTTTTACATAATAACAGGCACTTTGGAATATACCTGATCAAACTTGCTGTTCTATAAATATTAATATTCACTTATTAATATTCAATGCTTTACTTTCCGTGCAAGGAATATCGACACTACTTAAGTAGTACCTATTAACACTTGCAATGATAAGTTGAACGCATGTTTGATATTATCTATTGAGAACTTGATAAAAAGTGATTCCGCACTGGGGGTTTTTAAAGACAACAAGGAGGTAGTAAACATTACATTATAATTGTTTAAAGAGACAGATAATTTTTACACTGATTAAAAATATTAATTAAAAATAGTTTTAGGAATCTTAAATACATAAAAGCTTACAAATTTTTGTCGCTAAATACCTAGTTAAAGATATAAATTTAATAGATATTTTAAATTTTAAGCCTCTGTATTAATTTTGAGATACATATATGGTTATGTTGTGCCTATATTAGCATTGGTTTGTGTATTAGGTTACTAACTATATTTAGAATTATTAAGCAAAGAAAAATGAGTGTGATTTTAACGAATGTGCTTAATTGCTATAAGCAATCCGTTTCGTGATGTGTAGAATATCAGCTTGCGTCGATATTTTATTACACGGCGGACGCAAATGAGCCTACTCAACTGGAATAAACATGAAATTAAAAGGAAGTCAAGATTGCTTGACTTCAGACCACAGGAAGAGACAGATTGGTCAGACACTTTCAGGAAGTTTTTTTGTTTTTGACTGCATACTTATTTAATATCGATCGTTAAGAGGAAACGTTACTAAGAAAGATGTTTTCATTTTCTATCTCTACCAAATATGAATATGTATTTAATATAAAACTATTTTTTTTTAGTTCTATAGTAACATTTATAAATTTTCTTATTTGAACAAGTAAACACTAAAAATCTCTGATAAATTTTGTTTCCTTATACCTAAACGGTAATTGGAAGTATTAACACAAATATTTATTAAGTAAACCATTAAAATATTATATTGGTTAAAATAAAAACACTATTAAATATAAAAAAAACAAATTTTTCCAATATAAAAATCCAGTTTTTAAGTTAACTGGATCGTTGTGCAAACTGAATTATAATGTTATTTACTTCGGTCTTTCTTGTAGCGGTGGAGCGTTGTTAAAATTTAAATTTATCTTTTTACCTTTAACGGGCTCCGTCGCGTCGCCAAAGCGCCTTGAAACAACTATCTCTAATAAGGGATCGTCAGTTAACTTTTATAGCATTTACAAGAAGTCTATGGAAATATGAGTGTACAAACTTTACAATTTTTTTTATAGTATAGCGGACAACGGAACAGGTGGGTCTCCTATATGGTAAGAGAACACCGCCGCCCATGGAGAACCGTGCCACAGTCCGGGCATTGGTTGTGTTGCCGGCTTTACGCCACACCGATATCCTCACTCACTCAGCGAAACACAGTACAAGTACCGTTTTACGTTGAAGATTCTCATATTTTGTACTTTTGGTGATAAAGTAATATATGTGACGACAATTCTTTTGAACCGTAAGAACAATAAAACTCGTACTATTAGAGGCGCGATAAAAGTATTAGGAGGGCTGAGGGGTTAAAGTCATTATAATGATAAAAGGGATTGTCTGACTGGGCTTAATGCGGCTCGGACGGAAAAAGGCTTTGATACGCATTGGTATGTTAAGAGTGGAGAGTTTTTTGTTAGCCTAATTTGCGCCTCGAATATCCATAGCACAAACAGATAGAGAGTGAACCTCTGAAGAAGTTGCATATTTTATTTTTTGCTCGCCGAGATTGCGAACCTATAAATGGCGGAACGGGCCCTCGAGCGAGTGCCATTTGCAATCTGTTATGGAACGACCCGCTCTTTTTGCATTATAATCGGTCGTCTCAAGTCCTCTAATTCTTTTTTTAACATATCCCGATAAGCGATGGAGAAAGAGGTTTTATATGAAAAAATGTTGATCAAGCGGTCGGCTGTGCCTAGTATATAAATAATTATGGCTGTAATATATAGGCGTCCTTTTGTTTGCTTATTGGTTTTACCTTACTAGACGTATGATGGATGACAAGAAGGCAATCAAGTCGGCGGCTTGTGCATCGGACGATGCACTGGCATCAAGTTACACTCGAGCCTCATTAGTGATGCATATTATAAAGCAAATAATGTTTTCTTCAGACGAGGATATAATACAAGGTTCCAAAATCAAAGCACTTTGTTTTTTATAAAAGTTGTCAATATCCTATCGATATACGTATTTCAAAGACTTTATAAAATTATATAAACCTTATTCATGAGGCATAGTTTTTTCCTCATACAAACAATAGAAATTTTTAACTTATTAATTCACAGCGTGGTCCCGGAAAAGGGTTGATGCCAATAAATTATTAATATAGATTTTGTTGAGAATTATTAAAAGGCCTGACGTACAGATTGAAGCGCATTAAAATGCAACACGTGCGGCCGCCTGCGCCCGCGCATCTAATAACCGCTTACTGCTTAGACCTCATGCATTATTTAACAAGTCCCGCTCATCCCGCATACCAAATTTTTCGTCGAAATATCCTGTTTCACCTATTTCTTTTTTCATACATATACTTAACAGCCAGTTATTTATATCTACGTTCATATATCAACCATCTATTCAATATAAATCCTCGTAGCTTAATGGTTTTAAAAGTGTACCATGAAGCGACAGGTATCGAGTTCGAACCCCGGTTCGGACAATTATAATTTAATTTATAATTTATTCGGTCTCTGCAAGGACTTGACAGTGGCCGGGGGAGTGTCATAATACTGTCGCACCCGAGGGAGAGCCATGCTGACACACATGCGGTCGCACTAATTACACCGGCTCGTCCGAAATGCAATGATACCAAGGGCTCACAGAATACTCAGCATGAAACGATACTTGTACTGTGTTTCGCAGAATGAGTTAGGATATCGGAGGCTCTTAAAAGTGCCGCTTAAGCGTCGTAAAAAGCCGGCAACACAACCAAAGCGCGGATTGTGGCGCGATTGTTCATGGGCGGCGGTGTTCTCTTATCATATAGGAGACTCACCTGCTTCGTTGTTCCCTATAGAATAAAAAACTAAATAAAATATAAATTTACTCAGGTTTATCACAGGTAATAATAACTTATGAATGAATAATTCTTCAAGTTCTTACTTAAACATCATTAAAATTCGTTATTCATAATTCGTTAGATAAATTTCATCCATCAAATAAAATATAATCAATTATCTTTCTTAACCGAAGTTGATATCCCGAACAGCTAGTCATAAATAAAAAAAAGCTTTGTGGCGGTATAAAATGTATAGTTAAGTCATAGACCCCGTGTAAGCATTAATTAAGGGCCACCTCAACACTGTAATTAGCACCGCTATAACGAAAGCAGCCTCGGAGAAGGAATTGTAAAAATAAACACCCAATAGACAAAGAACGCCTTCATCTGACCTGCCGATACAATGCCAGCCAATATTTACTGTTAATTTCCTACGTTTCATTCTGTAACGTTACTGTTGGCTTTTTAACATCACAATTACCAAAGCCATGAAAAGAACCGGTGTTGTAGATAAATGCAAATCGTTATTACACTTGTATAATTTTTTATTGTTTTTAAAATATATAACAGCCATTTATTTCATACCTAGTCTGTAATTCCTATGATGTAATCAGAGATTTGCTTTAAACACATTTGATATGCTAAAATCCAAAACAAGAAGTGAAACCAAGAATAACATTAACATAGTTTTCATTCATTCTTACTCAACGACACTTCATCTACGACTCCACCTAGTAAATTATTTAACTTCTACTCCGTCCCCTCTTTCATTTACCCTCTAAATGTCTTTCTATGAAAATAGAAATCTCGGCTGTGTAGAATTTATTACAGCATTCAATAAATTAAATCGAACATACGGTACAATGCTTTACTTTCAAAACGCTTCTTATTCAATGCAATGTTGCGTCGTGATCGATGCAAATCACTTTCAATACACTTAATTAAGAAGTAGGTCAAAATTGTTACTATTAATCAACGACAAAAAAGTCGTAATGTTAAACAAAGCATGCACTCATGCGTTCATGTATTGAGTTACCCCTGTCTGTTAAACAGACATTTTATCTTTGATTGAGCTTCAAAATTCAAGTACGTAATAAAAATACTTGTACATTCACTTGTAAGATGATATTACGTATGCTAATGGTTTAACTGGAGAAGTATGGGGTTCCCGGTTAACAAATTCAAATTCTGCTTCCAGTAGGGGTATTTCCAAACCAATACGACTTGAGAACTTGCAAGAAAAGAGCGAACACTTTCCTTAAAAGCCGGCAACGCAACCGCGGCTCTGCAACGGCTGGAGGTGTCCAGGGGCGGAGGACCGTTTGCCATATATATATATCTCATCGATGCTATAAAAAAATTAATACTTATTATTGAAATAATAATCAATTGCAAACATTGCAGAGCATTCAAATATTTTTTTTACCTTCGTATTGCAGACAACGGAGCAGGTGGGTATG
Organism: Delias oraia; assembly: GCA_018230265.1. Lineage (NCBI taxonomy): Eukaryota > Metazoa > Arthropoda > Insecta > Lepidoptera > Pieridae > Delias > Delias oraia. Next base: position 10,816 of record DWCF01001222.1, read on the forward strand.
GTAAGAGAATACCCATGGACAACCGTGCCACAGTCCACGTATTGGCTGCGTTGCAGGCTTTTTACTCCATTTCAGCGGTATTTTTAAGGGCATCCGATATCCTCACTCACTAACCAAAACAGAAGAAATACCGTTTCAAGTAGAACCACCGTTTCCCTTTGGTTATTTCTGTGAGGTCGTGGTATCACTTCGGACTAGGCCTAATGTTAGCGTATGCTTCAGCGCATGGCTCTCACACGGATGATAATCAATATCATATAAAGATATTTTTTTGTGATTAGCTTGATAAGCAGATAGCTGTCTGTCTAATGGGGTATTTGAGCAGCTCGTATTCATATGAGTATGTATCACGGCAGATTCAACGAGCTTAATAGACTGAGGCAAGCGTCTTGAGCGGAACACGTGTCGTTGATTGGCCTCAATTGGCGAACGAATAAAAACAATCGTCGCTTAAAAATAACCGTGATTTCATACAACATGTGATGAATGTTTTCTGTTAGTGGAAACGGAGCGTGGTATTCCCAGGCTCATCACATGTGAAATGTACTAACGCCACGATCCCATCGCCGAATCGGTAATGATGATAGTAAAAACATATGCAGGAGATTCAATGAGGAAACATTTCCGGCATAGCTCTCGACGGTACAATATTATACACGATGGTCTCCTGATAGTAACATCCTTATTAGCTGTTTTAGATATGGGTCATTAAGGAAACCGAACCGCAAAAAATTCTCATGACATATTTTTATCTTTTATAATTACCGCATGACACTAAGCGTAGACCACTTCCGTTTGTGCTTCGATAAAGATGATAGTAAAAATTGTTCATTGTATATCACACACTAAATGATCGAGAAGACATTGGAATAATCATCATCATCGTCATTTCTGCCGTAGGACGTGCCCTGCTGGACATAGACCGCCATGAATACTTGTCGGAGGCGACCTGCATCCAGCGTTTTCCGGCGAATAATAATGATTTTTAACTAACACATCATTAATTACATGAGTTCGAGCAAAAGAGACGCCATTTAAATTAAAAAACGATATTAAGGAGTCAATTGTCAACTTTCAAATGTATGTAACATCAATATTGTTATTTCATTTGATATTTATTAAGTATTGCTATATAATTGTACGAACAGCTTTAATTGTTGGGCTTTGCACTTTGTATCAAGGCCAAGAGTCACTTTTCTAGTAAAGTTCAAATAATTTAGCCGTTTTTATTTTTTGTCTGGCATTTACTGTCCTTGGCGATTATTTTACCTTATAATATACTAACTTATACGGGTATATAATATTTAGCATTCTAATATATTAGACAGGCGTCGTTACAAAGCCTATAATGTTATTGTTAGCTATATAACGTTATTAAAAATTGTAATCTAAGATCCATAATCTGAACTATTTTACGAGATATGGCGAGTTGCAGAGAAATAACTTTTCCTGCTTAAGCAACATCCGTTTACATAATAAAATATACTAGAAAAGTTCTCTTGTACTTATGCGTCCATCACTACTCGTTAAGGTGAGACATGTTTGTATAAAATATGTTAAGAGTCACCATTACTAAACAGATACGCCGCGATGCTATCCTTCTATGGAACCATTACGATAACGCATGGCTATGCGCAGATTTGCTACCAGGAATGTAGATGAGCTAAGGATCGTTCAACACTGCTAGTTTTTACACAAAAAGAAGCCTCTTCGTAAAGTTCACACTGTGTAATGCGACGATGGATTCTAAAAAAATATTTATATTAATATTACGGGGAAGGTGTGGAATATACTGAAAGTTTTATTTCACGCCTCAAAAGCCTTTATTTATAATTATTCATCAAATACTGTGGAAAAGGGTACATATTATTTGGGTGCGGTAAAATTAGACGTACTTACAATTAGCTACTTAATAGATTGGTAATTAAATGGCAAGATTTAAATTTCGAAAAACGTAATAAAATTCAACTTCAAAAAAATTTCAAAGTTTATAATGTTTAGAATAATAAAATAAATTAAAAACCAAATAAAAATAACGACATAGACTATAAAAAATAATAGCAGAAATTTCGAGTTATTAAATTAAATAAACAAAAAGAACCTATCCTAATCAAAAACTATATTTAATTATAACAAACCTCTAATAAGAGACACTGCACAAAAAAATATGACTTTACTTTTAAACTAATAAACTTATACTAAATATGGCGCTTGAACGGAGGCGCCTAGATATGCGCCGCCCAAGACAACAATATATTTACGTTAAACTGAGGGAAGATTGTAAACTACGTAACACTGGGGAAAGAGAATTCAAGAATGTATAAGTTCAACTTATAATATATAAAATATTATAATCTAATTATGGTTCTCTGTAATCCTTCAGCTTTAGTCAATTATGATAGGATTGCAGACAATTTAGGCTAAGTTTATCAATCATGAGTGCACGTCGTGCGAACGCGTTATAATAGAAGGATATTATAATAAACAGTTCCCCTCCGGTATCCCTCCCTAATAAATATTAATGTCTGAACTTGAAGCCCCACAATGCATGTCGTCTGATGCTGGTACATTGACACTCAGTTTGTTGTTTTTTATCTCAAATTTTCCTTTGAATGATAAAGCTCTTTAAGATCCAAATCTTAGTAAAGCTTTTATGTCCTTCAACAGTTTACCATATTATATTTGTACTATATAGCATGGGTAATATAGGTTTGTGGGTATTTTTTTAATTGTTTTTATTCTGTAGCGGACAACTGAGCAGGTCGGTCTCCCTATATGGTAAGAACACCGCCGCCCATGAACAACCGGGCCACAGTCTGCGCAGTTGTGTTTCCGGCTTTTTTTACGCCGCTTAAACGAAACTTTTAAGGGCCTCCGATAAGCTCAATCACTCTGCCAAAAATAATACAAGTACCGTTTCACGCTGAGTATTCTGTGACTTCGTGGTATTACTGCGGACGAGCTAGCACAATTATTGGGTCAGCACATGCTTAATCACTTTCGATGTTAATAATAGGGCTTTTGTAAAGATCATCAATTAAAATTTAAAAAATAGTAACCCTCCTAAACAATTGATGCAATAAAATTTGAACTTAACAATAGTCGCACCCCAAAAACCAGGAAGGGTCGTGTGAGGGTGGACGCTACACTTTTCCCACGGGTTTCCCCATCCCACGGGAAAGCTAACTTGTTGATTTTGTTCCGTATTCACCCCTATATAACATTTCCGGGAGTGTATAAGCTATTTACAATAATTACTTTGTATTGTTATAAAGTGTTGTCAAATGTAGTCTTTGTTTCATAACCAAAGAGAAACTATTTAATAATAAACTAAATTAGCATCAAGAATTTTTACCCGTGGGATAGCCATGCTGAAGCATATGCTGACGTACTAATTGGGCCGGCTCGTCCGAAGTGATACCACAGGCTCGCAGAATAATTACCGTGAAATGGTACTTGTACTGTTTTTCGCAGTGAGTGATTGCCAGTGAAGGCCCTTAAAAGGACCGCTTACGCGGCGTAACAAGCCGGCAACACAACCAATGCGCGAACTGTGGCGCAGTTGGTCATGGGCGGCGGAATTCTCTTTCCATATAGGAGACCCACCTACTCCGTTGTTGGCTATCTCACAAAAAAATGGTTGTTTGCGTATACAATATTGTTGTAAATTATCATTATATCTATTTTTATACTTTATTTAAATATTTTTTAAAAAATACCGCGACAAGTAGGCCTGTTAGCACTCTATTAATACAACTAGCTATCTCCATTAAACGCTTAGGCAGGGTACAGTTTGAGTTTGAGGACTGAAAACATGCGCAAATACACAAAAAAAATATCAACACGACTATCGAATACTTTCATTTTGAATTGGAATTGGCCGACATAGTATTGGACAAAGCCATGTAATGCAAAAAACTATTGGTCAAAATAAAATCACATCAATTTAATGCCAATTTTGATCACGCAGACAGCCATTAGCAAATTGCAGCAGAGTGGCTTGTAGTTGTATCGCCTCAGGTCGGGATCGTAATGGAAATTCTTGAAACGATTCGGGATTTTATGCTGACTTTGAGTATGGTAATCAAACAAGTATTTATAGGTATTTAAAATTTGCAAATGGAATATTTATTCGATTTTATCTCTATAAAGTGTAAAACTTAAAAGGACGTAATTATAACCAATAACTGTTTTTAATCGTAGATTCTTAATATATATGAGTATATAGACCAAGGCTTTTCCACTGTGATCAGAAAAGGCTAAGATTAAAACTTCCAAGTAATGTGTGAATGTCAATCTCCACTAGTAGAAAGGGCAAAGGCATCAGCAAAAGAACTACGAATACAAATCATCTAACTTTCCTCGGATTGTTTTTCTATTTAAAATAAAAGCATCACAAAATATATATATAAAACCGACTACAATATTATGTCTCTAACAATGGTTTAGCCTATTAGAATATAAAAAAATGATAAAACGAGGAAGTAAAATGAGGTAGTGTAATATTTTGTTTAAAATTTAACAATGCATACCTTCCACTCCAATCACACTGGTCACCTATGCTTCCCGCCTCCGCAAATCTCGCAAGACCCAAAACAAAAGTCCAAAATATTTTGTACGAGTCCATTTTAAATAATTCCAATCTAAAATGTATTTAAATCCTACTCACTGATTGATCACATCACTATAGAAGTGTTTATTAAATATTTAAAACTATAATTGCAGTAAATAAACTTGCTACTTCACTCAAGTAGGCGAGCGACCATCCAACATCAACATTTATGGGACACTAAATTTGACATGTAAGTAAAAATTACAATCAAGAGACCCTGAGCTCTACAGAGAACATAAATGTAGTAAAAATGAAACGACCTATCTCTCCAACGCAGGTGTGAAAGAGACAAGCTATGAGTAGAAAAAGTATAACATGACATTGCGTACTCTTTCTCGACAATCATTCCATTTTTTCAAAAATAGTTCTTATGCCATTGTACGAAAATTGCTTTTACTTCAATATTAAATAAATGATAAAGCTTTTAGAAATGGCGCGAAAGGTTTGTAAGCCTTCAAATATTTTGTTTATAGTTTCTGAATGTATACTGAGATAAAGTCTACTTTGCATTTAAATCTCTAGTTTAATGAGGTATTAATAAACTTTCATTGTGCTCACTATTATAATAAGGTTCTAAGCTTGGCTTAATTTTTTGTTTTTAATTTAATAAATTATATAACTCCTCATGGTGCTAAAATTTTATCACTAACGGTTTGAGGAGTTTAAAATAAAGCTATGTAATCATTTTGAAAAAAGTTACGGTATACGTTTTTTCACAGTAGATATAAAAAAATCGAACGCTAAAATCGGAGCAATAATTAAACATTCTACCTCTACTTTTTCAATAGTGACTCCGCATGTTTTTTTATTCGCTATACCTTACGACCATTTGGGTAAAGCTTGCGCTTCTTAATACTAGTAATTTTCTATAAAATATGAGATTTTTAGTTAATGGCTTTTTTAATCATTATATCAATCATTTGTATCATTATAATGTGTTTGTATTTTTTATAGTTTCGTGAAAAAAAAATAGATTTAATAACAATTTGTGGTTTTAAGATTTGGATAGTATAAACTCCTTTCTTAAAGGCCGGCAACGCACCCGCAGCTCTGCAGGGGCTGGGGCTGACCATGAGCGGAGGATCGCTTGCCCTAGGTGAGCCTCCTGCTCGTTTGCCACCATTGGTACAACACATCCCATCAACACACAATACAACCAATGCGCGGACTATAGCACGGTTGTTCATGGGAGGCGGTGTTCCCTTACGATATAAGAGACCCACCTGCTCCGTCGTCCGCTACAGAATAAAAAAAAATCAATCTGTTTCCATGTAGCGAAACAAAACACTATACTTTATATTTTTTATATTATACATAGTATGTATACACATATAGTACATAGTTATTACTTATTATTCGTAAAAATTGCTTGACTTGTTTGGCAGATTAAACGAAATTGACTTAGGTCCTTTTTTAAAAACAATTCCTATAGATAAAAATACTAATGTGATATAATGAAAAGTGCAATAAAATTTTTACGTAAGTAGGTACTTGTTTATTAGAATGTTTTCTTTAATTAAGAGGTAATAACTAAATTTTAAAATAGGAAATACCTTTTATGTGTTGAATCGTGCGCAATGTATGCTTACTCTCTGATAAAACTAAATCAATAGAGTTTGTTTGCTAGGCAGATAGAATCGCTTTGTCGCCGACTTGCTTACTCAAGCCCTGATTCGCTCCTTATCTTTCGTTTTGGTTATGTATCTTAGCCGTGTTCTACGCGGCACGAATCTGACTCAAAATTAATTTCAACATCTGTTTAACCTTTTTTACAGAGCTTTAAAAACAATTATGAAAGAAATACAAATTCTTTTTTACTATAAGCGCATGTAGTACTTTTTTAATTCATAATTATTTTAATTCTTATTAAACTATATATATATAACTATATATTATACTTTTAATTCCTATTAAACTAGTTAGACCAGATTTTAAAAAAATCCGTTTTTGGTAACAGACGTAGCCACAAAATAAGATTCTAGATAAGTATATCTATTTTTAATATTTTGAGAATAAAAGAATTACATGATGTTATTACGAAAGTCATTTCTTTAGTATATTATAGTAATTGTTTGACGAGTACTCCTATTCATAATAAAACACAAAGCCATGTATAAAAATAATATGTGTAAACTATTTCGAAACAATGGCTAGGCGAATATAAAAACGTGTTAAACACGATTTGCTTTATTTAAATAAAAATGTTACGAGTTGCAGTATTGATTGTGACAGTAATTAGTTGTATTTTGGCTTACATGCCTTCTTCAATATCAAGTTGTCTATGGCATAATAATTCATGTAAGTATATTGAAGTGATTAACGAAAAAAAAAATACTTTGCGGGTTGGAGTGCCTTGATTTCCACTTGTCCTATGTCTTACGAGTATTTTGTTTAGTGGATGATGTAAACGCCATACCATTTTACCTACGACATAGCGTTTATTCAAAATTTCTAGTACCCACTCATGGTTAATACTTAGTCTTATTTAGGATTTGGTGTACATATTTTGTGATATAATTTACCATGTGTTTTTTTATATAATTACTTTTGAATCTGCAATAAAAATTAAAAGTGTATGGCTCGACATATATTTATATATATTTAATTTTATTTATATACATACCAATTTACATACTATTACTATAAATTTTACAGATATACTGCTTCACTACTATCTACTTCATACTTTATTTGATTGGTTACTTTTTTATATTACTAATTGTAAACGTTTTTTATAATTAACTAGGTGTTGAATATTGCCCTGATCATATGATTAAAAGAATAAGCAACTGCAGTGAATCCTTTTGGTCTGCTCAAAGAACATGTCTAAATCCTGAAGAAGTTTTGGTCGGAACTATGTGTGGATTTTCACGATGCGACTGTCCAGATTCAACGGTACTTGATACGGACACAGGATTCTGTTATGATGTGGACAACTGTCCAACAAAACATCGCTTAGAATAAGAGTTAGTATTTTTTGTAATTGTTTTATTTCTACATTTTAAAACATTTATTTATATGAAATTAATCAAAGGTTACTTTTCTTTCTCGATATCTTAAAACAAAATTAAATATTTCTTAAGTTTTTAAAAATTTCTGATTTAATTATTATACCTAACATCCTTTTTATAATTTTATAACATATTTTTTAAAGATTTAACTAGACCATAGACTATGTAAATGTATGCTTAATTCTCATTAATTCGTGTCAATGGTCATTTCACATTTGACAATAAGCTAAGGCTGTCATTTATCAATGACCACCGGTGGTATTATTTAATATTTTGTTACCTAAAAATCGAAAGATTTATATAGAAAATAGTACTTGTTCGATTATATTAAGAATTGAAACAGTGAAAAGAAATGTTTCTTGTATTTTCTAAAAGTTTAATTTTACAAAAACAATGTCGCTTATCACAGAAAATCATAAAAGAACTGGATGTTATGAAATTTGTATCATTCCATAAAACTTTTTCAACATCGTATAAAAACGAAGTACAAGAAGATCACAAATATACACCCGTTTATTATGGTTCACTAACACCACAAATACGAGCTGTAAAGGTTTTTTCATTGTGTTCAAGTATTGCTGGTTTAATAGCTCAACCCATTTTAATCAAAGAAGCTTCAACAGTCGGGAGCACTACTTTATTAGTGGCTTTATGCTCAGTTGTAGGCTTTTTCACCTTTATTACTCCAATATTACTTCATATCATTACAAAAAAGTATGTCACAGAAATACATTATAATCCTGATAAAACTTTATACAAAGCTACAACCTATAATTTCTTTCTAAGACCAAAACAGGTAAGGATCTATCCTATTTAAAGAAACATAGGTTTTAATTCACTATATTTTTAATCAGATCAATTACAAAGTATAATTGTATCCTTAATACCTAATTGATAAAAATATTTTCAGGTGCTTTACTATAAAAGCAATCTGCTAATTAGCTCAATAGAAGAGATGACTATTAGAATGGATCAAATATGCTTACTATATATCTTCTTACCTGTACTTTTTAAATTTTATAGTGGACAAATGAGCAGCTGGGTCTCTTATATGGTAAGAGACCACCACTGCCCATGAACACGCTACAGTCGACACATTGGTTATGTTGCTAACTTTTTACACTAATAAGGCAGCACTTTTAAGGGCCTCCGATATCCTCACTCACTCACCGTAACACAGTACCGGTACCGTTTCATGCTGAGTATTCTGTATTGAACTTGTATTAATAACAAAGACAGTTAAAAAAATGGTCAAATTAAAATTGTACTCTAAATTAATAATTATTTTAATTTTCAGTTGGAATTCTCACCAAATGATGTAGTAGTTCCAGATATTCCTGGAATGTTCACTACAATGAGTGCAAAGGGCAAATCTTTATTTATAGAAGCTAGACATTTCAATGATCCCCTGCATTATGCAAAAATCATGGGGTATGACAAACCAATGGACTTTAAGCTAGGAGAAACAGATGATAGTGATACAAAACAAGATGTGAAGTAATCAAATTTATCATTAATCTAGAATCAATTTTAGCTTTGTTTGATTTTGTTGATAATTACCAAATTTTTAAGAGATGTTTTTTAGTAACTTAATAAATATGCCTGTTAACTTCTGGTTTCATAAATTACTTTCTATTAAAAACTTATTGAGAATGTTCTCATAAAAATGTCACTTACTGAGAATCTTACAATAAAAATAAAAAAACAAATAATTGTTACATTTAATAAAATAATTACTACTATAATTCAATTACTTAAATTTAATAGGACATTTTTATCTTTTTGTTTAGATCTATAAATACAATTTGAATCTTGTGCAACTGTGACAATTTCTTTCAATAAAATGTACAAAAATATAGCAATGAATTTGACTAGACAATTGTCCTTTAGCTTAAAATTAATTTATCAACATTATACTTATAATACAAATGGTTATCTATAAATCACATTATTTCTTATATATTACATAGAACAATTAAACTTTTATTAACTTATTAATTATTAACTTTTTACTCTAAAAACATAATAATGTTGTCAGAATTTCATACGTTCTATGTTAATTTTCATGCAAAATTTCATTACAGAACCATTATTATTCCTTATATTTGATTTAATGTTTTAAGATATAATAAATTTTATTAGAAATTTCACATTAATTATAAATCCATTAAGTATATCATAATCAAAGATTGATGACGTCGATTTTTTATTTAAAATTAAGATATACAATGTTTTCGTAATTTAAAAAATCAGATGAAAGTGTATGATAGCATTTAATAATTAAGAGATTTTTATGATATCATCATAATCATTTCAGCCGTACAATGTCCACTGCTGGACATAGGCCTCCCCTTGGACCTCCATGCATACCTGTCGGAAGCGACCTGCACCTAGCTTCTTCCGGCTACCTTTATAAGGTCTTGCTAAGATAAATCGTAGTGTAATCATTTTTACAAATCTTTAAAACTGTTGCTGATAAAATTGATTTATGATATTTTTTGTAATTCACAGTATCTAGTATGAGTGTTCACGTTACAATACTATAATTTAAATGGAATGTCTATAACGGAATATTCTGTCACTAACATCAATAATACACTGTACAAATCACATTTTCTATATAAACTGGTTTTTAATAAATTGTAAACTTTTAAATTCCAGTATGTTAAAAAAACATCAAGCTCTGTATGAGCAGATCTTCATTAATTGTAGCTGAGATCCATCTCAATCAAAACAGTTGCGATCATTGGCCATGCCAAACACGTCAAACTAATAACTTCCCTCTTTTCGTCATAGGTTAGGCTAAGTTAATAACTGTTAAATGTTGATGGATCAAATACTTATATTAATTTGTAATATTGATATTTTATAAGATATATAATCTCTGAGTTTATAACTGAAAAATAATATCCTATTTATTTTCAGCTCCTATGTGGGGGCTTTAAGTTTGAACATTTGAAGTTAATTTGCATCTGTAGTCACATTTAGGCTACTTACTGATGTATCCAGAAGCTGAGTTTCCGTAATAAAAATATATGAGACCTGTCTGTAACTTAGTATTTGAGATATGATTGAATTTGTAATGCGTAACAAAAATTACTCACAGTTATTCGATTCGTGTCTATACAATAGAAATAATTTATCCAACTCAATCGTAATGCAAAGTGTTTTCTGCCAATGAGTGAGTGACAGGTGATAGTTTGTCATCTACATTGTCTATGGTTAGACGACTTTTGCTGCGATCACACCACTCCACACGGCAGAAGGTCGCTGTACCAATGGACGCTAATAATGCTAACACGCCTAACTGTACCGAAAGAAGCGCCTTCGATGAATAGAAGAAGCACGCTGCTGCGGCTAACGACTGCAAAGAAAACAAAGTTAAAAATTGCAGCTAAACACAAAGCTTATTACACTAATTCCTTATTGTATATAAGACAAACAAAGTATGTAATATATATTTTTCAAAGTATATTTCATAGGCAAGGTATCATATAATTTTCAATAGTAATTTGATTTTTATTTGAAACTTGCCTTGAATCTCGCGCTTAAATTTTCGAAGAAGCAAAAATCATATACAGTGTAATCTCGACAACTCAACCCGCATTTATTGGAAATCCGAGCTAAGTCGAAAAAATGCTATTCCCTTCGCTGAACCTCTAAATACGGAATATCTCCAATTAATTAGACTTAGTAACTCAAACAAAATGTTATTTCCCCTGGGTGGCGTTTATAAGTCAAAGTTTTAGTAAATAGATCCTATCTAACTCGAAATTCTAGTTAACTCGAAAATTCATTAACTCGAATTTTTTAGCCTTGACATTGGCGTTTTCGAGATCCCACTGTATCTAGCGAGGTATGGAAACCTCAAAATCTATTAGATTGATTGATTGACGTTAACAATTACCTGAGTGAATTTGAACAGCGCAAACGCGGACGTACTATTGTCCGAGTATTTTCCACCGAGCATCGAATATATCTGAGTATTATAGCAGGCGTCACCGAAGCCGAGAAGAAAACTGCAGAACATAGCTAGGTACGGCGAGGGATTTATGAACGAGGTGTCCATCGTATTGCCGAATGGTGCCACGTTAGGTAGATTTATAAAAATTAAAAAGAAGCTGATCATATGTATGGAATAGCCCATGATTACTATGGGGTCCCTGCCCCAACGTGTTGTCTTGCTGCCAAGGATACCGAAAAGAGCGCCACCTGGAATACATTAATATAGAATTTTATACAGGAATTAGTTACTAGGACTTATTAGTCTGTCAGGAAGCGAGAGGTATCGCGTTAGAATCCCGGTCCGGACAACTATAAGTTATAATTTAATTTATTCGGTCTCTTGAACGGCTTGACATTAGCCGGGTGACTACTTTAGTAGTCGCATTCGTGGTAGAGCCATGTTGAAGCATATACGAACGCGCTAACTGGGCAGGCTCGTCCGAAGCCGAAGCGAAGCACGGGCTCATTGTATACTCAGTGTGAAATGGTAGTTGTATTTGAAACGATGCTTCTACTGTCTTTCGCCGAATGAGACTATCGGTCGCCCTTACAAATGCCAATTAAGTGGTGTAAAAAGCCAGCAACAAAACAAATGCGCGGACTGCGGCGCGGTTGTCCGTGGGCGGCGCTGATCTCTTACCATAAAGGAGACCCGCCTGTTCCCTTTTCCGCTATACAATTAAAAGGGGTAGTAATTAACAGTCGAGACATAAGGGTACCGTTGCGTCCTCAATGGATGGATAGAAAATATGATGAAAACCGTGGAAGAGCCATACTGAAGAATATGCGGCCGCACTAATTAGGGCGGCTCGTCCGAAATGATAGTACGGGCTCTCAGAAAAGTCAACGTGAAATGGTGCCTATACTGTGTTTCGCAGACTGAGTGAGGATATCGGAGGCTTATAAAATACCGGCGCGGTGGCGCGGTTCTCCATGGGCGGTGGTATTCTCTTACCATATAAGAGACCCACCTGCTCCGCTTTCAGCTATACAGTGAAAAAGAATAAAAAACTCGGTTGTTCTCACCAAGAACTTCTCCCATTCCAATGAAAACCCCAGACAAACCAACAAGCTGTTTTACATTCTCGCCCATAGCTAACGTGAATCCTATACTTGGACTGTAAACGCCGCTGAAGAATGACAACTCCATACCTGAAATTAGTTTCATTTGTTAAAAAAAGTTACATGATTAATAGATTTTTATTTGTTTTCAAATTTAAATCGTTAATCACACACACTGAACGACAACGTGTATATAAAATGGGCCGGCCTGTCCAAAATGGTACCACGGGCTCAAAATACTCAGCATGAAACGGTACTTACACTGTGTTTCGAAGAGTGAGTGAGGATATCGGAGGCTATTAGAAATGCCGCTTAAGTGGCGTAAAAAGCCAGCAACACAACCAATGCCCAGTTGTCCGTTGTCCGCTTTACTATATAAAAACATTGAGCTGTAAATTCATACTGAGGCAAATGTACTTGAAACTTACCGGTATATATAAAAGTGGCACTCAGGAAAATCATATCTCGGGTGCAGAACAGTTTTATGGCGCCTTTGAAGGCATCCAAAGGACCTTCCGGTTCAACCACGACTTCACACTTGGAATATAAAATAAATTATTAAATGCATGCTAAGAATTGTCACCCTTGACCGATTTCGGCTTTTAGGGCCGAATCGCATTATGAGCCAATACCCATAAATTCTTATGATAAAATCAACTTGAGTATATTATGATATTTTCATACAAAACACTTTAACGGTTATTGGTTACGAATTTCGTGATAATTTTTTAAAGGCAATAAGGCCGGGGTTTTGTTTGACAACTAAATATTTTGTTTCGCCAATGAAAATAATTATCATAAATAAATAGTTAAATAATTTATTATTTATTAATTTACTACAATTTGAAAACTTATGATCTATGAATCTGTACTTTCGGCTTCTTTGTAAATCAATTTGGTCCATATAATAGTAATTAAATGTTTAGTAAAACAACCTTAAGAATAACATCACTTAGTAGTTCATAAATAATCCCTTCAGGAAAATAATTTATCAAACTTAAGGATTTTCCTTAAGGAAAGTTGGTGAAACTGTTTCCGGAAGTAAGTAAGTACTTAATATAATGACATTTTATTCAATTCATTAATAGCGGAATCAATAGAGGAAGCGTCATATGTAAAGCCACAAAATATGCTTTTATATTATTTCACGTTCTCGGAGGAAAGCAGCTAATGCAAACAGGTTCACTCGTCTGACGTTCAACTCGAGGAGTCTCTTTTCTACTTGGCTTCAAATCCCAAAGAAACGTAAGTTACCATTGTATTGGTGGACAATAATAAATATGTACTGAGAGCCTCGTAGCTTAATTGTTTTAAACGTGTACCATTAAGCGAGAGGTATCGGATTCGATTCCCGGTCCGGAAAAAATTTATTTAATTTTATAATTTGTTCGGTCTCTGCAAGGGCTTGACAGTGGCCGGGCGAGTGTCTTAATACTGTCGCACCCGAGCTGCGTCACATATTCTGACGCACTAATTGGGCCGGCTCGTCCGAAGTGATACCATGGGCTCACAGAATACTAAGCGTGAAACGGTACTTGTACTGTATTTTGGAAAGTGAGTGAGGATATCAGAGGCCCTTAAAAATGCCGTAAAAATCCGACAACACAACCAATGCGCGGACTGTGTCGCGATTGTTCATGCGCGGCGGCGTTCTCTTACCATATAGAATACCCACCTGCTAGACCCACCTTGCACCCACCCTTCGTCCGCTATAGCACAAAAAATGTACCTTGGCATCATCAACAGTTCGCGCCGGCCTTGTTGGCCTCAAGAGTAGCAGGAAGACGATACCGACAGCACATACGGCTGTCAACGCACCAAATACCACATTACGAGTCTCCAAATCAATGTGAGCTTTGCCTTGGAACTTTATAAACACAAAGAGGTTACCGAAGAACAAACTGAAAAAAGGGAAAAATCAATTGTATTACCTGTGAATAGATATCAGAACAAGAATAACGATACGAAATGTGGCATTACTTCCCCGCTTCGTAGTATAGAGCCGGTTATTGTCAGCCGGTCCTTGAGTTAAATGTTTCGAGATCATAGCCCTTTAGTTCCTGTTTTGAACTATGTTAAACCACATCGTTTTTGCAGACTGTTTAAACTGTTTGACTGTTTCAAAAAATGTTTACAAATTCTATCAATTTTTCTTTATAGACAAATCTTTAAATCCAAAAAGGATTTCCTCATTCTTAGCTGAAGTTTTTAAGAGTCTCGTTATAGGTAAGTGGTTTAATAAGTCTACTACGAAGCGAGATGTATACGGTTCGCATCCCGGTCCTGACATTTATAATTTAGTTTTATAATTTATTCAATTTTTGGAAGGGCTTGACAGTCGCCGGGCGAGTGTCTTAATAGTGTCGTACCCGTGGGAGACTCATGCTGAAGCATATGCAAACGCACTAATTGGACCGGCCTGTTCGAAGTGCTACTACGAACTCAAATAATACTCAGCGTGAAATGGTAGTTGTACTTGGAACGGTGCTTTTACTGTTTTTCGCTGAGTGATAAGGATATCGGAGCCCCTTTAAAATGCCCTTTTAAATGCGTAAAAAGTCGGCTACACATCCGATGAGCAAATTGTGACGCGGTTGTCCATCGGCGGCGGTGTTGTATTACCATATACGAGACCCATCGTTGTGCGCTATAGCAAAAAATAAAAAAAAACCATCATGAAGTATCGCTAAGATTATATTGGCCATTAATCTCTTACCTGCATTGTAGCATAGCCCAAAAAATCCCAGAATTTCTGGATATGGTGTCAGCGTCACTGTTGAGTGTGAGATAGTTGCCTTGACCGGTCCATATGGCGGCTGCGCCTGCACCTATGAGCACACTGGCCACATAGAGTAACCACGTCCGAGGGAACAAGAATGTTATTATGAAGAATCTGCAACCAAACAGAGTGACGACCAATTTAAGTTCGTTGTTTGCTTTGAAATTATTTGTTACTATAGTAAAAATAATGCCTTTTCAACTTTATCAAAAGGTTTTTGATATAATCGCAAAGTAATGGACAGTGACTTTCATGTTAAATATTTTTTATTTCTTTACATCTTAAGGAGAAAGTGGCTGTTATGTACGAACGGCTTATAAACGTAAAATATATGGTAATCACGCGAGTGTAATTCACATTTAAATGTTACATACCATATAATAATATATTTAAGAATAATATCTGGCAATTTAATAAAATTTAAACATAATTTATATTATATTCATGTATAATAGTTACATTACGGTCATAAATTTCAAAATTACGTATCAGGATAAAAAATAAAATCAAAAAAATTTAAGTAAGTAAGTAATTAAAAAACCCAGGCTGTATAAAATGAATTCTCATTAAACTGATGGTTTAAAAGAGGTTTATTTTTAATCAAAAACAGATTCTTGAAGCATATTAGTCGTACATAAAACACTTGTATGTAATACCTTATATAAATAGTAGTATGACGTTCGTAATCATTAACAGTGACAAATATTTGAATATCGTCTGAGAAATATGTACATATTAATAAATAATAAAAATTATATTTAAATGCGTGTGTAATGACTAATGAGAAACGTTTTCATTAATTAGTTTTAATAAAGAAAATTTAACATATTCAGTTTTTCAGATAGACAAAATGTGACATTGTTGACTTAGGAAAATAAATATTTATACATAACTAAAGACAACACGGAATAATGAGGACCACTTACAACAAGAATATAGAAATAATATGTGATTGTTCAAAGATTTACAGCTATATCTGTATTGAATTTTGTAAGTTTATCGTATTTTATTAAAAGTATTTGCTAAAATATTCACCGAGTTAACCCAAGGAAACATAAAAGACTTATGTAGCATTTTATTACTGTAAAAGCTGGTTTAGAGATTACAATATAAACCTTTCACTGAAGCAAGGTGACCATGCATTTTAAATGACCACCTTCAGCAACAGCTTACATCTGCTACAATATCTGATATAAGATTCTGTCAAAAAACATAATCGCCTTTACAACATAATTATGTACTTTACCCGTGGGACAGCCATGCGGACGCACATCTTGGGCCGGCTTGTTCGAAGTGATACCACGAGCTAAGAATACTCAGCGTGAAACAGTAGTTGTACTTAAAACTGTATCTCTATGTGTTTCGCTGAGTGAGTCAGGATATCGGAGGCCCTTAAAAATGTCGCTTAAGCTGTTTAAAAAGCCGGCAACACAACTAATGCTCGAACTGTGACGCAGTTGTCCGTGGCCAGCAGTGTTCTCTAACCATATAGGAGACCCACCTGCTCCGTTCTCCGCTATACCGAAATTAAAAAAAAATCTACTTTATAGGCATAGCGTTGTAGGTGAAAAATTTTGAACGGCAATACTTTCAGTGTAAGGTCGCATTCGCTGCATCTAGTTTGAACATACAAACCGTATTGTAAAACCTTGATATTCTAGTGAATGTGAGACAAGATCGTGATTGCTATTCCATACATTAATATATTCATAAGGTTTAATTATTATAACGCATTCTAGGGTGAGGGCGACAATCTGAAAATTCATGACTGAGTGCTTTATCTGCGTTCTAATTTTAATCGTTTATGATCTAAACAAACGAAGACAAACTAATCGTATATTGATTCTATAAAGTATCAGTTACGTTTTTCATTGTACCTACATAACTATGCTATTTGACACCAACTATTAAAAACTTTAATAATTTTCGTCGGAAAGATAGTAAGTAAGAAAACACCGCCGCCCATAAGCAAAAACGCTACAGTCCGCGATGTGTAGTTTTGCCGGCTTTTTACGCCGCTTAAGCGGTACTTTTAAGAGTATCAGATATCCTCACTCACTTAGCGAAACACAGAAGAAGTACCGTTACACGCTGAGTAATTTGTGAGCCCGTGGCATCACTTCAAGCCGGCCCAATTGGTGCATCAGCATATACTTCAGCATGTCACTCGTACGGGTTATAGATGCTTTGCGTGTCCTTAAAACCAATGCGGTGCTTTTCTAAAATATACACCATCCACGTGGATTGGTTAAATTATGAAGATATATTTTCACGTGAGGAAGGTTTCCAAATCGACGTAACTGTTTTAATGTTATTTTTCTTTGACTCACTGAATAAACCACGATATTTTCAATTAGAAGTAACTTAAATGTATTTAACAAAGCACCGCTGAATAGATATAATTTAAACATTATTTTTAGAATAAAATTACATGATTTTGTAAAATTTAAGCAAAAACTACTAATGTTACAGATGTAAATAAAAATAATATGGTATCAGTACCATTTTGGTATCAATATTTTTCTAGTAAATATTGTCTAATCTCAATTATATAATAAATGTCACGTCTCAAGTGGTAACTAAACACAAAGAATACAATCATAAATAAATATTTTTATAATTTCACTGTCTTATCAATGAGACTTTTTAAGAATCAATAGAAATCTATTTACTTTGTTATTAATATTATATCGTTATTTTTTCTTCTTTTTTATAATATTGCAGACAACGGAGCAGGTGGGTCTCTTATATGGTAAGAGAACACCGCCCATGGACAACCGCGCTACAGTCCGCGCATTGGTTGTGTTGCCGGTTTTTTACTACACTTAAGCGCCACTTTTAAGGGCCTCTGATATCCTCATTCACTCTGCGAAACACAGTACACGTATCGTTTCACGCTGAGTATTCTGTGACTGTTATTATAATTTTGATACTTAAATATGTAAACCTCTTCATTACATAATCTATGCCAAGCGTACCTTAAAAACTCATATATTCGCATTCGGCATATTGACATATTGAATAAATAATTTTCAAAATACTTATGAACAGTTGAATTTGAAATTTGAATTTTTTACTAATTTCTTTCAATTTCAAAAACGCCTCGGTGGAAAGTGGATTCAAATTATTTACATAATTTTATTGAATTGATACAAATTTCGCATTTCAAAGTGGCTATGCTAGTATGTATAATAGGCATTTGGAGCATAGCATGTTAGCCGTGACCACGCTTATGTCATTTCAAATGTCACTTGAATGCCTATGACCCAATAAATAAAATTAGAGGATTTATATATTTCCAGAAATCAAGAAATCGTACAATTCGGAAGGTCGTATAATTTCCAATGTCAATTTAGAGGTTGTTCAGTTGATGTTAACACGGAAATTGAAAAGAGCTCAATGCCATGGGAAAACTCAGGAAGGATTTCATTCAAAACAAGCAGAGAATGCTTTTATGCGATTAAATCCATTGGATGTTTTGTTTATCCTATAGTGTCCTATTAGATATTTTTCTCTCTTAGGTTTAATGTCATAAAAAAGTGATTAAAGTCGGTATACTTAAACTGACAATTTTTTTAGTATAGCGGATAACGAAGCACTTGGGTCTCCTATATAATAAGAGAACACCGTCGCCCATGGACAACCGCGCCACAGTCCGGGAATTGGTTGTATTGCCGGCTTTTTTCTCCGACATCCTCACTCACTGAGCGAAACACGGTAAAAGTACCATTTCACTTTGAGTATTCTGCGAGCCCGTGGTATCACTTTGGACGAGCCGGCCCAAACAGTGCGTCCACGTATGCTTTAGCATGGCTCTCCCACGGGTATTTATACTGCGAGTAGATATTATGTATTTAACATTTAGATGTTAGTATCAAAATCTAAAAAAGAAGATACGGCAGTTTTGTTTCTGATGCAATTAATATTATAGTTTTATAAAAAAATTATAGTTGAAACTAAGTACCAATCTATTTTTATAAGTTGACAATAAGTTAAGTTAAGTAAGTAAATCTTATCTATTTCAAAATAGATAAGATTTAATTTTATTCTTAAGAGATTGTTGTTTTAGATAAAAATATTCAAAATTTTCATAAGTGATTATATAACTATTTCTTTACATCATTAAAGCTGTTTACAACTAAAGATATCTAAAGAATTTGTATCATTATTATATAATATAAAAGAGATTGAATATTTTATAGTTGTTAGAGTAGGTAATGTGATCTTTAAGAACATCACTCATAAATCCTTTCTGTTTTCTAATTTGATGTTATTACCAAAACAGATTACTTTTTACAAAAATTGCGTTGTTATGCAATTTTTTATATCCATTTTGAGGAATCAAGAACGAATCCAATGGATTTTATGCGGTATATTGCCTTGGTTGCTTAACAATGAACAACCCACGTGTTATGTGACGCAAATATCAATCTCTTAAGAAATCATACAAGTGTTTTAGTAAAAAACATCACTTTTCATCGCGTTTTATCATTTAGTTCCAAATAATATTTTTCGATCGTCAGAAAACATAAGACAGTCTATGATCCCGTTACTTTAATTGTATTAAAAAAAAACCTACTTTTTATCTTAGTTTTGAGCTATCTTATTTGTTTTTCAAACTTGTCGCTTCATAATAGATTATTACTCTCGAAGAAATTACTACGTTATATAATTATTAAATTATAATTTATAATACGTTGTTAAACTATACAATTTTTCTTAGCTTAAGTACATATTTTAGTTACGAGACATGACAATTGGTGAAAGTCGGCAGCCATTGCTATGCAACTATTTGTTTACTTCAGATATTTGTATTATGGGTGTATATCTATTCCGGCTTTCAGTTACTAGTTGACAAATTAATATAGACTAAAAATAATCTTAAAATTAAGGATCTTTAAAATAGGCCTTTTGAAGTAAACTGTACACTTATATTAGTATTTTTCCTAAGAAAAATAAAATGTTTAAGACGCGCTTTTATAAATTTCGATATCAAATGAAGTCTCACTGTTATTTGATTCTCTAAATTTCTAGTACCGCGTAATGTGTCAATAAGCAATATTATTTTATGGAGAAATCGGAACTCCAATTAGTCACGGTATACCGTGACTAGGCTATAGCATATCTACATATATGTATGATTTTCTCAATTCAGAGATTTCCTCCTTTTACTGAAAAGATTAAAGATTATCATGAAATTCCGCTTAAAGTGTCATTTTTTAATTTATTTGATTTTATTAACTAGCAATGCAATTAGTGCATTTATCGTGTTTACCCGTGGGAGAGCCATGCTGAAGCATATCCTGAAACACTAATTGGGCCAGCTCGATTACTCAGCGTGAAATGATACTTGTACTGTGTTTCGCAGAGTGAGTGAGGATATTGGACGCCCTTAAAAGTGCCAATTAAGCGGCATAAAAAGGCGACAACATAACCAATGCGCGGAATGTGGCGCGGTTGTTCATGGGTGGCGGTGTTCTCTTACAATATAGGAGACCCACCTGCTCTGTTGCCCGTAATAGCATAAGAAAAAGATAAAAACAAGGAAAATTACAAGCAATGCATATGATTTGTAGTAGGTATAAATATGACTTCTTATCGCCAGCAATTAATTTTTTTAATGTTTCATTTGTAACCAATATCTGTAATAATAATACATATACAGAAATATCTAAAAATATTTCGCTTGTTTTCAATTCATCAATACAATATCTAGTATAGAGATTGTATTTAAAAAATGAAACCAGTTCGTGGTACAATCCATTCTTTTAACAACTCAAGCACCAAAATGGGTCCACAGACAACGAGATAGGAGTAGTAGAGCAAAGTTAAAAAATAAACGAATATCAATTTTTTTTATAGTATAGAATAGTATATATAATATAGTATAGAAGTTATGTCTCCTATATGGTAAGAGAACACCGCTGCCCATGGACAATCGCGCCACAGTCCGTGCATCAGTTGTTACCGACAATTTACACCACTTAAGCGGCATTTTTAAAGCCACTAATATCCTCACTCTGCGAAACACAGTGCAAGTACCGTTTCACGCTGATTATGAATAACTAATAACTTACTTAAATAATTCTCGGGTTTTTAAAGGTCAGTTAAAAACAGCGATTTACAGACTCAGCATATCATGTAAGTACTATTCTATCGGTAAAGGAAGGTCATGATAACAAGTCATAACTCAGAAGTTGTGGGTTTACCTTATCTGCTTTATTACTTTAATTACTATTCAAATTTAGATTTAACAAATAAAGGGTTTAACAAAGAAGCGATAAAGCGGAACAAAGGATCCAAAGTGTTCGCAAGAGATCTGGCAGTTGAACGGAGCCAGCTCTCGAGGTTGAGGACGGAGTCTGGCACTATAATCTCTAGTAAGACCGAGATTTTGAGAGAGATTG